>VZUI01076987.1:0-153156 GCA_013401135.1 Cettia cetti
GGAAAGGAAAGGAAAGGAAAGGAAAGGAAAGGAAAGGAAAGGAAAGGAAAGGAAAGGAAAGGAAAGGAAAGGAAAGGAGCTGTTATGTCCTGTTCTTTTCTGAGTAAGCCATTAAAATTGTGATATTGTGGATGAGCTTTAAAATAATGAATCTACAATATTCTTATAATACCATAATGAAATGCACTGTTTTCTGCCTAATAAAGAGTTTTCATTTTTTATTTTCTCTTTTCTGGCTTCTCAGGTGTACTAAAGTCTAACAGGAAGATTTTTCTGAAGTCTCTGTAGCTTTGTGCTTTGGTTTTGGACAGCTGGCTGGAAAGACTCTGTTTTGACATAGTATATAGGATCCAAGGATCAATGTTTCAACTGTAGTGTAAAAAAATGAGGAAATAATAGGTACTTAAATACATGAAGGGCATAGCAGTTAAAAATACAGGTAGTGTACCTAGGTGCATCATATGTGCATCATATGTGCATCATATGTGCACAAGGATATGAAAGGCCGGCTTTTCATCTAGTAGGTACTCTTGAATTTGAAGATTAGTTGAGCAAAGTATAAACTCAGCTGCTGTATCATGCGACTCTTTGTGACATGTTGAGTATGTTTGAAGTATCTGCAAATATATTTCCAGCTTCAGCAGCTTATTCTGCAGGCATAAAGTCTTTACTTAATTTGTAAATTACTGTCTTCATTTATAAATTACTATACTGTATGCATTTATTTTAATCAATCACTGCATTTGTGAATGCCAGTCTGATTTCTGAATCAGCACTCAAAGATAAATGATAGATGGTTTATTAAGCTCTCTCAGCTAGGGTTCATGATGCTTAATTTTCTTAAGTGATAATATTTCATGTCATAATACTGATCTTTTTGTATTCTTCTTTATGCTTAGTGGAGTTTAACCTAATTACCTGTATGGTCTCTTTAACAGTTGCAGTATGGAGCCTTTGCTGAACTTTCATAAATCACTGTTTTAACTTTTTCAGAAGAAACCCTTCAAAAGGTCACCTGTCATCAAAGATATTCTAGCAAAAAGTTGTAACAGTTAACCCGGTCTCTAAGCTCTTAACTCAATTACACCAATGTATCACTCACCTCTCTTTGGGTTTGCAATAAAAGGGGTATTGGTCTAGGGCCATTTTTTGGATCCCTGGCAGCAAGACACCATAGGTGTACTTACCTCATTCACAGCTGGATGGTTTCATTGTAACCCCTCGTGTCTCGCTCCAACACTTCGACCTCATAAAAGCATAATGTCACTGAATGCTGAGATTTGATGTAATTTATTCTGAAGATTATGGGGTTTAAGTCTTGCATATGCAATTTAATAGCAGCATTCTTGTCATCAGGCAAACTTTGCTCTCTCTATTAGTATTTTCATCTGCATTTTGTACACAAACATATATACACCCAAATTAAGCTGAAGATGATTTTCAGAAGCATTAGAGGAAGAGGGAAAGAGAAGGGAAGAGGCAGAGAACAAGAAAACTGAAGACTAATCATGCCAAAACCAGGCATGCTTTTGCTGTGTTTTTTTCCATTCCTGTTATATTTTTGTTTGGACTGACTCCAGAGAAGCCCTGTTCCTTGTCGCTCTTGTTGTGTGCGTGCTCATGCATAAATTCAGGTCAAGTATGAAACCTCTTTCCTGCATTCCTGGTAAGAATGTGTAATGTCCATATCAACAGATAACAAGAAATCAGTTCAGATTTATCTCATGAGCCTGAATTCTTTTCTCTTTTATTGCAATTAGCAAAAATACAGTTTTTGCTTAGTTGTTAATGTATTTGGTTCAGGAAATTAGAGCTGCTTGAAATTTCTACTAATCCTTTTCCATTGAGGGTTGCCCTGTACTGTGATGCTGAATAAAACAAAAACCACATGCACACACAGGTTTCTGAGATTTTCTGGATCAAATATAATTCAAGTGCACAGCATTTTAAAATGAGGTGTTGTATTTTGTTTTCTTTTTTCTTTTTTTTTTTGGGGGGGGGGGTTTGTTTTGTTGCTTTGTGTTTTTTTGGGAGTTGTTTGTTTTGTTTTTATTTGATTTTTTTTTTGTTTTAATTACTCTACCAAAAGCAGCAATGAATAAACAGTGTTTGCTGAAAATATGCTTTGCTTGAACTTGGTCATTAAAGCATACAAGTGCTGAGGGGTTATTTTGCAATAAAAGAATGGACCAATATATGAGGATAAAAGTAGAAAAAAGGTTTAACACACAGCACAAAGATGTTTTTGAATGAATCAGTCTTTGCTATTTAATTTACATTTTGAGGGCTCATTAGGATGATGAATGACACTGCTGGAGAATAAAACATACTTCCTGAACAAAAGAAAATCTCTGTAGCCTAATAACATTTTATGCCAGCACTTACATTTGTCAGAAGTGGATGCTATTTATCCCTATGATTATTTAAAAATCATTTTTATTGTCCTTTGTGCTGTGTCCTCTTCTGGGAATTTTAATTCAGAGTTTGACACCTACTTATTAACTTCCATGAAGTATGGAGTACAAAGGCTTGTACTATATAAATGATTCTAACCAACCATGTTTATATTGCCTGGAGCTGTATACAAATTAGCTGAGTTTGGATTAATTTCTATTAGAAATGGAAAAAAAAAATTGAGTTGTATAACCTGTACCACCTCAGCAAAGTAAATGTGAGGTGAGCATGGCTGACCTGGGCTTACCAGGATATGGCAGTGAGTCAAAAGAGCAAAGAAATGTATGCATCAATGCCATGAATTAGGAATCTCTATGAGTTGAGAACACTCTGTTTTATGTCTTGTCCTTCCTCCTCTGGAAGGATGAGGATGAAATAGGAATGCTGATGTTTGAAACTTCAACCCCATCCACTCCTTAATCAGTAAATAATTACTTGCTGTCTTGTCTTCTTCCATGCTTATAAATGCCTATACTCTGGAGTCAAAGGTATGCAAATACCAGAAAAGAGACAATCTCTGGAAAAATGCCAAAATATTTTGTTAAATTATACACCATTGTAATAATTGTGTTTTTATGGTTTGTCTCAGAGGACGCACTGCTTTTGTATCAAATATTAGATTTTAGACCCCTATTGAGCACAAACCATCCTTCCACTTACATTCCCTCTTCCACTCTTACCTGTAGTAGATCTGCTCAGCAGCAGTGATATCCAACCTTAAGAATGAAACAAGTCAAAGATTTCATTTGCCTTGCTGGGAGAGTGCCCTTGTTATTCAGTCAACTTTTTGTGAGACAATGTAAAACAAGATGACATACAGATGACATACATTTGTTCGGTCATGATAGGACATGGGAATGTTAGATATTGTTTTCCTTCTCCTTTCCAAAGCCATCCTCTCTGCCTTTCAAGAAGTCTAGCTGACACTAAAGCAGATATCAGCATGCAAGAAAAAGTCTTTTCTTACATCTAATTCAATGGCATTTCATACGGATTTTTGAGGAACATGGGATCCCATCTGGAACATGGGATCCCAGTTTTTATTTCTGAAGAAATTGCTCATCAGCCACTGATATATTCCATAGATTTTAGCTGTTTCATATTTTGTGGGCAAATAAATTATGAGAACATTTTGTAACACCATGTGCAGACTTTACATGACTCTGTGCAGGTAATGGGTGAGCAGAGAGAAACATTTGGCTACTTTTCATCCCCAAATGTGGTAGAGGTATTTCTGGGCATCAGTGGCAGACAGCTGTTTGGAGAGTTCCTATGGAGTTCCTGCAAACCTCCTGCCCTTGGCTGGGCCCAGCTGCTGTGAGTGAAAGCCCTGGGAATACTGCTCCAGGATGCGCCTGTGCCCTGAATCCTATCTTGTGGAGGACTGATCCTGAGAAAGCTTGATGTCTGCAGGCTTGATTTTGAAAAGATGAGATCTTGTGGACAGGCCTTGTGTTTGTTTTCAGAAAACCCATTTTTAAGAGTGTGTTTTTGTGTGTGTGTGTTTGTTTAGGACTTCCCTTGTTTCTCTTGGTACTTTGAGGGGGAGTTGCATTCTGCCTACCTAAAATGCTTCCAACACTTTATCCTGCACAAGGTACTTTTCGTTATCCTTTCTAAAAATATATAGTGTTGCCCATATTGTAGCTATATTCTTGCATTTGAAGTTATATATACCAATACATACCTAGATTGTGAAATGCTGTACAGGACTTCATGGTAATTTGCATGCAAAATGCAGATTATTCCAGACTATTTTCAGTTGAGACATCTGTTTAACTTTTTGTTGGTGACATGGGCAGTGGGATTGAGTGTACCCTCAGAAAGTTTGCTGACAACACCAAGCTGCGTGCTGGCAGCAGTGTGCTTGCTGGAGGGAAGGGATACCATCCAAAAGGACCTTGACAGGCTTGAAAGGTGGGCCTGTGCAAACTTGGCTCAGGGCAATCCCAAGCCCAACTACAGGTGAGGGATAAATGGACTGACAGCAGCCCTGAGGAGAAGGACTTGGGGGTATTGGTTGGCAAGATGATCAACGTGACCCAGCAATGTGAGCTCACAGCCCAGAAAGCCAATTGTATCCTGGGCTGCATCCAAAGCAGCGTGGGCAGCAGGGCCAGGGAGGGGATTCTTCCCCTCTGCTCCACCCTGGTTAGATCCCACCTGGAACCCTTAATCCAGCTCTGGGGTCCCCAGCGCAGGAAGCACACAGGCCTGTTGGAGCAAGTCCAGAGGAGAACCATGATGATCAGAGGGCTGGCTGTGATTCTATGAGTTAATCTTTTCCTTCTGATCAAATAGCAGGATATACCGCTATCAAAAGTTGCATGTTTTATTTTGGTAGCTTTGATTGAGCTCTGAACCCTAATGAGACACAATGATTGACTTTGGGTAGGTTCACATGGCAGTCTCTGCCATGATTATTCCTTGTTCAGGGTGAGGGGTCTGATGCATAGGTGGGCACAGATGAAGAGCTTCTGTCTCTTCTGTAGAGATCCATCAACTATTTATGCAAATTGCCAAAATCAGTGCTAGTTTATTTTAATATGCCAGACAGTAAACTGTAGCAATTCAGCAGCTGCTATGCAAGCAGGAACCTCTGAGAGAGTATCGGTACAGAGAGATAAGAATGGAAATGTAAGCTTGCCTTCTGTCTCATTTTTGCTGTTTTTTCTTCTTTAGCTTAGAGGTGTTATTCTGGGTAGCAAATGAACCAGTATCACACCTTTTCAAAGGCAGTGGTTTGATTCTGCAGTTATTTTCTAGGAATGAGCAATCCTATTGTATCTTGAATTTATGTGTAGGTGCTGTCAACAAGGCAGCTGGGGTAGTGGGTGAGGGGTAACTGTCACCCTACAGAGCCGGAGACCCACGGGGGTGATCTGTGCAGGTGGGCTGCTCTCTCTGTACAGTCCCCATGGATAAAGTGATACAGGTATTCAGCCCATAACTGTTGACTGTTTTCCCAACTGTAGGTATTTAAAATCCCATTGTGTTTCTAGCATAAATGTATACAAAATTTATATTAGGCAGGAGCGGCTCTTTAGTGGGGATTTTCCCAGTAACCCCCCAAGGCAGAGGCAACAGTGACCAGCCAGTTCTTGGCAGCCAGGTCTGTGCCTTCCCCTGCACAGAAACAGTTAAAAGTCTTTGCCTGCAACCCTTGTTAGAGTAGCTTGTTTCATAGTTGTATTTCTCCAGCAGAAAAAGAATCCTGAAAAAAAGAGGGTTTGCCAAGAACACTGTATTCTGTTCTTCACCAAATACCTGTTGCTGCAAATGGTCCGGGACAGTCCATGTTTTGGAGTGGCTTCCCCGTCTTCTACCTGCCCTTATATATAACTGGGCTACAAGGGAGTGACATCTGCACATAAAACATTCTGGAAATGCTACTGGAAGTATGGCTGGGGGAAAGGGAACTAGAAAGTTTAAGGAAGCCTTTAGAATATATTTAGCCTTTTGCATCTTCGTTTTTCTCTGGTGTTATTGCCTGATGTCCTTATGTGGCAATATGGGCATGCAAATAAAATTCAGGGCCCAAGTGAAGTTTTACCTTTCCCTTTTCTCCAAGAAGAAACAGGACATGAAATTCCAAACCCCTCAGCAAATAGTTAAATCTCAGGAGAATGAGCCACTCATCATTCCCTTCATAAACAAACAAATAAATAAAAGATAGAAGGATCTGATCTGTTTAATACGCTCTCTCTAAAGTGCAGACTAAACATAGTAATCTGATGATTACAAATTATTCAGTCCTATAAACAAAGCATGACAATTGATGACAATGTGGTATCATATATAATAAATTCAGAGCATCCTCTCTCATCCATAACAAATAATTTGGAGTATTTCAAACCCACAACAAATATATTTAATGTAGTTCACTGTAAAACAATGTGTGTTTCTCTGTTTCTAATGCTATATTCAAAACCCAGCCAAGAGCTTTTTTTATTCATTATATTCATTTATGCTGCCAATTCTACTTACTATTCTAGTATTCTGATTTGAAAAATCAAAATTTTAATGTATTTCAAGCAACACTTAATGCATGCGTGTCTTCAAATTATAGGAGATGGTTTATAAAGTAAATTATGAGACCATAATATAATTCCTGAGTTTCAGATAGATTTTTATCTTGCTAGTTAAAGTATTGATCACAACCTTTACGTTCTATTGGTAGCTTTTTATGTGAGGCAAATCAGCTGCCATTGTTACCAATGCTGAAAATCTTCCTGAGTAACCTATGATAGGTTTATTACATAGGAAGCTTTGATCCTCAGGACTTGACTAAGATATTCAAAGTTCTTATAATGGTGTCTTAGAGACTGTGATACAAATTCAGATGTCTGCTGTCAAACGACTCCTATTCAGCAAACCCCTATGAGCCACCTTTGAAAGTGAAACAGCAAGATGACACCATTCATAGCTTGGCTTTTGGAGAGGTCTTTGTGCTCCCCTGCCTTTCGGTACCTGACAACTCGTTCCAGGCCCTATCAAAGTTGCATAACAGAATTTGTAAAAAGCTACACAGAAGGGTTTAATGTGTTGAGAACAAATAACTTCTTTGTTGATATCCACTGCCAGATCAAAGTGACTGAGGGTAATAGGCCCAGTACTGCATTACCTTCAGTTACACCGGGGAACAAAAGAATAAAATAAAACAGCAAAAGGAGGCAGAGAACAATAAAAAAGGGAAAATACTAACAAGTTTAAAGGATTCAATGCCCTGAAACATGAATAAAAGCCACAGAAATAAATTCATCAAGATCACATAACAAAATGGAAGCATGTGGCTTCTCAGCTCAAAGGCTTTCCAACTGCACTCTTGTTTTCTGTACGTGTTGTTATAATTCAGGGTGCCACAAGACCTGCCCTTTTCAACAGGGGGAGAGAGCTGGCTCTGCTGCTCAAAAATGCAGATTTGTTGTACTTGACCTAGATGGAAATGTCTGTAAGCAGTATTAGGGATTTTCTCTCCATTTAGCTTCCATTTAAAATGAAATGGGGCTACACTGAACATTTCTTTCTCCAGAGACTAAATAACCTGTTTTTAAGTGGAGGACTGTTAAAAAAAAAAAAAAAAAATACAGTAGAAATCCAAAAGGCTTTTTGAAGCTTTTCAGTGAAGGTTTTGGAAATCAACCTACACCAAACCTAAGAGCAACATAACCTTTCTGTGAAAACTCACAAACCCCTTAAAGACTTGGTGGCCCATTAGCTGTGTGGTAGAGCTCAATGCCAGCAGGTGGGAAATGTGTGCTTACTGGAAGGACAAGCATACTTTTGCAGACAGAAAATCTGGGAAAGCTGAGGCCAGTTTTTCTTTCCACTTTCTTTCTGTATTTCGCTGTTACTTGTAACAGTGACAGCAAAAAGAAAATCAGAAAGCATTGTGACGTTCAGATGCAATATCCCCTTTAAAAGCAGGTACCTTGGGAGAATATGAAAAGGGAAAGCCAAAAGAAAAAGAACTAGGATCATTTAAAGCATACCTTTTGTCCTCCAAGACTGAAGGACCAGTGTGGATTCTATCAAAAAATGTTAACAAGTACAATAGAACTACTTGGGAACTACCTGCTACCCTTCCGCAAACCTGGCACATCATTTATGCTCCTGCTCCTGGTCTTTGTGGTGGCTCAAAAAGTAGGATGCTGTCATGGAGCCCACAAGAAAGCAGGGACGATGGCTGGGAAGCTGCTACTCCTTGGGATGGATGGTTTTACAGGTGCAGAGATGTCTTCTCTCTGGAGGTAAGGGAGCATAGGATAGTGCCTGGCTCCTGCTACCTCCCAACAAAGAAGATTTCATACAGGTCTGAGTGAATCAGTGGTAAAAAACCTTTTTCAGTGGGATTTGGGAAAGAGAGGGCAGCAAAAATAAGGAAGGTATTTCTCTGTTTTGCAACTTTATAGATGTGCTGAATTTATTGGTTCCTGTATTAATGCTACTGTTGTTAAGATTTGACACTTTTTTGGTTAGTTTGGACATTTCCTTGAAACTATTGCAGAGTTTTTTTGTGTAGCATCTACATACATACATGCATGCATAGGTTTACCTTGGTACATACATTTATGCCTTGATATACACATGGTGTCATGTACATTCCTAACTGGAAGGAACTTCCAGTGTGTGAGGAGTAAGACATCCAGCCCTGACATTTTAGTTGAAATTTTATGTGTCCTGTTAACTGCAATACATTTAGAAAGTTCTGGTTTCAGTAGTTTTGCAGTGAACGTGTTCCCATCAGTCTGTCAGTGACCACAGTATGGCTGGATTTTTCTTTTGACTTTCAGGAATGCTGAAAGCACAATAAAACTCTGCCAAGGTTTTCACTGCAGCTTGAAGAATTGTGCTATTTATCAGCCTCCATGTGGATTTTAAGAGAATCCACCTGAGCTGACCAGAGGCATCAATGGATTTAAAGATGCAGATGCATACAATTGTTTTTCTTCATTGATAATGCTTTGTGTTTTCAAAAGCAAATTATAGCCCTCTTGGGCGAATAGGTGTCCAGGTCATAATTGCCATGACCAGAATATGTTTTTTGTGTTCTTAGCAATAAGACTGAGCTATCGTTGTCAAAACCATATAAAGCTCTCTTCCTTACACTCTTTTTTCCCAACTCAGTACTGATCCCTGTATTCTGTGAAACAGTGGTATTCTGTACAAGTCATGGAAAGCAGTGCAATATAAGTGTTCTAAATCACAGTCCAGACAGGAAAGGAAATATGCATCACCTATGCCCAAGCAAGGTAGAAAAATGGTCTAGCTCTGGATTTGCAAACAGGTTATTTGACTCTGCTGGCATTATCACCAGGTGCTCACTGGTCAGACCTGCTCAGTCAAGGGTTCTTGATGCTTGTTGCCCTCACAGTAGCAGTTATAGTGAAAAGTTGAGATTTATTTTCCTGGGGAGGAGACACTGTCAAAACCAAAACTGACAGATGTTGGTGACATCCTTAGACTAGCAAAAGCCATTAGCACAAAGCTTCTGGTCTCGAGATCATGGGGGTTTTTTACCTGTTGAGTTTAGATCAGTCTCAGTCTCTAAAACTAAAAAGGCTGCTTTCATCATCAGGGATTAGAGAGAGGTTGTTTCTCCCCAGGAAAGTTTTTTCATCTGTGTGTTATGGGAAATAATCCAGTGTTACCTTCTGGAGTTACAGGCTGCTGCTCAATGTTTTGGGCTTCTGGCTGCTGCTTGAAGATCCTGTAATCCTCTTTTAGCCCTCTGTGAAAGCTGTTAGTCTCAATCTTTGAAAGAGGTATTGGGTAGAGTGGCATCTTTGTTACCCATCATGACAGAAATCACCCTTGTGTCCTTTGTCCTGTCCTCAGCTTTGTTAACAGAATGGTCGTGGAGATTTTTGGTAACATTTCAGTGTTAATATCTTCCTTTAGACTTTGTAGAGATGTTGTTTAGATGACTGTTATATTAATACTGAATTTCTCATGTGAGATTCCATTTCTCATTGCCTCCACTACTGCCCAAGGGGTATAATTTTTTTCCCCCATGCAATGTTTCCTAAATGGATGTAAATAGGCTTTAAGGAACACCTGGTAGATGTTACTCTTTCCATCAGCACTCATGTACAGGGGCATTCTTCCATTGGGGGCCTTTTGTGGGAAAGATTTCTCCAGAGCTGTGTATTGTGAAACCTTCTATCTGTAAGAGATTTAACCCTTTCTGCACAACAGTTTGTAATCACATAACCTTTAGCTCAGTGGGAATGAATACCAATTATCATTTATAAACAGTTCCTCTCATTATGCGCCTATTTATGGCATCTTTTATAGCTTGCTAATTACAAGCACACAAAACAGAAATGTTTGGAGTTAAATAATGTAAACAGGGATGTAATTGATTTTCATGTTGAATAGTTTTTATTGATTTATCGTTAATTAACACTTTTAAAGGATCTCTTGGCAAAGTAATCCATTTAATTTATTCAGTGTTATACTAGCTGATGCTAAATTAATGTTAAAATTCACAAAAATACCAACAGTTTCATAATACCTGTTTTTCCAACTGTTGCTGTTATACAGATGTTATATATTCTCCCCAAACAAACACAGGCAATATATTAAATGCAATCAGGCTCAGTCCAGGTCCCAGCCAACAAATGTCCACATCACTAAAAACATCGCATTCCAGTTGACACTAATTGGCCATCTGTGCAGCAAGAAGGACAGGCATCTAAAGGGGAGAAGAGCAGATCTCTGTCAGTCTCAGGGCAGGGTCCTTGGGTGGGCTGTTGAAGGACTACATGGGCAGAGGGAAGAAACTTGTGACTCAACTAAAAAGCCTTTTGTGCTGCAAAACCAAAAGACTCTGATGTCCATAATGGAAACTTTCTGACAAATACACCACTGTGTCAAGCAGTAGTCATTTGATATGTTTTGGGCATGCATATAGAGCTACAGAAAATGTAGGATGCTGACGACTTTTCCAGAGGTCCCCTATGGTTTTTTCCAGTTTTTAAGTGGGAAGCAAGGACTGTGGGGTCCATTCAGGGGGGTTTTGACAGCATTTTCGTATATTTTAGTTACCTTCCTCTCTTGCTAGCTTTTCTGAAAGCACAGAAAAGTGACTTACTCAGCACCTCCTCAGGATCAAGCATCTAGCAAGGAGTAAAATTGCAAGGTGCAATCTTCATTATCACCAGCCCATTATATTTTTCGAATGGGTAGTAAGAGAGTGTAATCACATCAGGCCCTGTTTTTTCATTAGTGAAGAAAAACATTAATATACTGTGACATGGTATTGATTTGATGCAATCTATCTTTCCCAATAACAATAAAACCTTTATATTTTATTAATAGAACAATGCAGTTTGTCTCCATTACAGCTCCACTTTATTGTTCTGGGTCACAGTGTAATTCTGGCATGTCTGGAGTTCTATTTTTATTAATATAATGTAAAAGTCTGTAAAATCACTCCACTGATCTGTCAGTAGGTTTCATTTGAGGCTCCCAAGCATCTTTTACTAGGTGAAATATTACCCGTGCAGCTCCAGTCATTGATTATTCGATGACCCTTAGGGGTGAAGAGAGTGGGGAGGGTTAAGAAGGGTTCTTGGCTTTATCTTGGTTTTTTTTGTGGTTGGACACTGAGACTTGGACTCAAACCATCTCATTAGTTTGATGACCTCTCAAACACATGGCCAGACCCAGCCCCTCCAAATCCCTTCCCAGCGGGTCTGCAGGAGTCTAAGCTCTGCTGAAGCTCCCAGCAGCCATCCAGATGGCAAACCTGCAGCATCATTTCACTTTTTGGCCCTGGCTTTTTAACATTTTCTTCAGGCCAGGCACTATGTGGACAGGAGATGTCTCAAGCTCTGGGGCAGGCCATGGGCACGTATTGGAGGAGTTATGCTCGAACATCATTTCCTTGCTCTTTTAAAAACAATACAATACGGTGAATGGCTTTACTTACACATCCACGGTACATCCATCTTCACCTAGACTCAGATCTGAAAAAAGACCAGCACAGCCTACGGCTTGTGATACTCTGGGTCATGGCTCTATGAATTCCTCTGTAGTTGTTCTTCTGGAGGGTCTTGCTTTCCAAAAGCTGCTGTTCTGCCTCAGGCGTGGGGGAGCTGCTGAGCACACTGCTCTGAGAGTGTCCTTCCTCAAGAGCAAAACGGGCTCTTGTTTCTCTTTCCTAGTATGCACAGCAAGTCTGTTCAATCATTTGGCATTTCTCTCTATCTACAGATATTTTTGACTCATCTCCTTTGATTAGCCAGAATATATTCCTGGTCCTGGTACAAGACTAGGGTGTCATGATATTCCAGTTGCAGTGAGGCCGGCAGTTAGTAGAGATACTTTCATTAAAGCAAAGCTGGGTGACTTTCACCACTTGCTCTTTTTTTTTTTTTTTTTTCCTTGAAATAAAATCTTTTTTAAAGCTACTCCTCTTCCCTTTTGAACCAAGAACCATGTTGCAAGATCCCTTGGTAGGAAAAAAAAATACCCATAAAAAAATGATGGCTCCATTTCAAAAGAGATGGGTTTATTAAAAGTAACAGTTTATTAACAGTGACTGTGAAATAGATGGATTTAATGACTTTAATTAGTGCAACACTTTCTGACACAGACCTTGAGGAGAATTTAGCTCCTCTTTCCCATCTCCCTTCTGCACTTTTCTGTGTCTAAAGAAGTATCAGCAATTCCTCATAGTAAAAGTGAAACAGCTCCTACTCACAGCAATGCAAAGCAAAGAGAAAACTACTGTAACAACAGACTGTGGCCACTGGCACTCCAGTTAGTGGTAAGGCATAGCATGAGTGCAAAGTAAAGCTTTCAAATATCAGGAAGAGAAAATCAAGCTTCCTGAGCAGTGTCTTCGTATCTCTTTCCTTGGTGTAACCTTACACAGCTCAGCCCTGCTTGCCTGCATCCTCAGGGAGAACTTAGGAGACTTCTTAACTGAAGGCACAAGCATTATTAATGCCATGAAGTGAAATGCGGGTGACTACAGTGTGCCATGGCTTCCTGAAGTCTGTCCCTCTAAAGGTAGCTGGAAACACTGCTGGTAGGTCTCACATCACCCATCAAGATCAAAATGCCATCATTGTTAGTGAGGGAGAAAAAAATATATAAATACAATTTTTAATTCTGTTCTGATTTTTTCCTACTCAGTCCTTTTTCTATGGGATGTCCCAGATTATCAAAACTGAAAGTGTCTGCATCCATGTTGATTTTGATCAAACCCATTTTCATTCTTGTTGGAAGAAAATGTTTCCTTTAAGTAAAAAATTCCCAAGTTTGGAGAGAAACATTTGATACTTGGATTTAATGCCTTCCTGATTTAGGTGGTATCTTATGCTATGATTACAGATTATATTTCTTAAAATTTGTCATTAAAGTTTTTTGACCTGAACAAATTTTGATTTCTCAGCTGAATTGAAGAATCATTTATAAAATTTCATTTTTAAGGTAATGATGTGACACAATTGCATTTTGAATGGAAGCATAGCCAAAGGGATAAAATCAAGTAGGTAGCCTGCCCCCAGGTGCCCATTCAGAAGGAAAACTACAAAAAGTGGGTATTTCCTGAGGGGCAAAAAGGTAAGGCTTTTAACTAGATTGAGGTCTAATCTTTTTACCAGCCCACCTTTCCTGAGGTTCAAATTCCTGCCTTTTCTCTCCAAGAGCCATGTGGGTCCAGTACAACCACTCCATAAAGAGTATTTTGGAGGATGTAGCACTTGTAAGGAAGTCAGTAATGAGTTAAGCCCTGAATGTCTAGAAACCCTTTCTGGGCATCTGCAAATGACACCTCCCCAAAGTTCCTTTCCACAGCCTGGCTATATCTCTACAGAACCCCCGGAAATCACATCTCTGATCTCAGGCACGAAACCCTGTTAAATTCTAGCAAATTCCACAACTTGAATGTGTTAAGATCTCTTTAGAGGAATGATTGAAGGGAAGCTTTGAGAGTAATGGTTCTCCTGAATCCAATAGGCAGAAGCCACATTTATGGATCAGTAAAAGATAAGGAGTTTACTTCGTCATACTGGATATTCCTTTCTAGCAAATGGATTGCATAGAAAATGTTGTGCATATGCATGTGCATGTGTGTGTGTGTGTTGCCTGACAAAGAGGCATTTCTAATATGCTTTCAGATTAAGGTCCATCAATGTGGGATTTTTTTCCCCCTTTTTTCCTATTTTGTTTCATCGTGGATTTAGGTTATTGCTTGCCAACATTCAGTGCCTGAAACTTCCCTTCAGGTCCCAGGGGAAATCCGTCAGCCCCACAGTCAGCAGTGCTGTGCTGTGCAACATGGGGCGGGTGTGGAATGGCCCTGTCATGCCACTGGCTGGAGGTGACACAACCAGCCTGGCTCCCACGGAGGGGAAGAGGATGAGTATGTACCTCAGGGCTTCTGGAGATCATACTCATGCCTAAATGATACTGGAGACAAAAATCCAATAACTTCTGGACACTTTGTGAAAACACCTAGCACAGTCCAAATAATGACAGCACCAAAAGCTTGCATCATAAAAATCTCTTGGGCTAAAATGGAAATAGATACTTGCAGAAGATTTTTCTTTCTTTCCTCGACATAAAGATTTGAAAGGAGGGAGAAGTATCACAAGATACGCAATTCCTTTCAGAGAGGTTTCTTTATATATCTCCATGTGAATGCTCTTGGTAAGGGAAGAAAAAATAATGTTATGAAATAAAATTTGTACAGAGATAGCTTTTTTTTGAAATGACATCCATTTCCCAAGAATTCTATGTAGCCTTTAGTCAGCCTTGTTTCTTACAGTTCTCTGTGCTTTGCATGGTAATTAGCTGCTCGTGTTATCGGCAGCACGACGCTCCCGGCTATTTCTTCAGCAGCCGCTGCGTTATCCTCGGCGGCAGCTCCTGGCATCCTGCTGCCAGACCGCCCCGCAGCCGCCGGTCTGTGCAGATGTTTGGCGTTCTGCAGGCTGTGCTCGCTGAGTGACGAAGGCAATGGGCACAGCATCCGAGGGGGAAGAGGCTGAGCCCGCTTTCCCTGACAGGTCCCCAGGACTTGCCAGTATTTCGCTGATGGTCCACTGGAGGTTCAGCGAGGCAAGTTTGCTATGACGGATCGCAAAACAGAAAGGGAGGCAAATGAGACGGGTTCATCGGTGTCAGAACAAACACAGGGGAGCAGCTCCTCAGCTTAGTTTGCAGCAGCAGCCTCAAAATCTTTATTTGGTTTGAATTTTAATTAAAAAAAAAATACTGAAAACGTTTATTGCACAAATGTCCCGTGGCTATTGAGAGGGTGGAGGGAGTGCTTTGCAGAGCCTGCCAGCAGTGCCGACATCAGCCCTACGCAGGGGCTGCGTCACACCTCCGGCACCGACGCAATAGTGCTCGCATGGGCAAGCCCACCGAAGCAAATAGCGTGTCAAGGGCTCCGTGATGTTTGTTCCCTGCAGCTAATGCAATCCCTTCTTTTAGTTCAAATTTCAAGGAACATTTGCCAGACTTACTTTTTTTTTTTTTTTTCAAGTTAAACTATGGCCAAGAAGTTAAATTCCGTTTGCCAGATTCCATGGCAGCACATGCTTGTCTGTAATATCGGTAGAGGTGTAGTGGATGTTCTAGAAAGTTTGATATCAACTGTAATGTTAAGATCTTTGTAAGCATTCAAACAAAATAAATTAAGAAATTTGTATTTGACACTCAAAAGATGAAAAACAAAGAGGAAAATGTAGAAATTGAGGGGATTTCCCCCAAATATTATATCAGTTTTACATACCTTATCTTTGGTTTTGTGTTTCCAGCTTATTTTTCACCCTTTGAAAGGCTGCATGATGATACTGAGAGAGAGACGTGAAAAGTTTTTTGCTTCCTACCCAGAGAGATGATGGGCTAGAAAGAAAAGCTAAAGTTTTTGTTCTGGGGTAATAGAAAGCAAAATTCTTGCTGATGAATATTTGCAGGCTTACTTCACTACACTTCTCAGAGTGTTATTTAATTTTGTAACAGATGCTTGTTCCTAATCCTAGTCTGAAAAACCTTGTTTCCAAATTCACATTCAGTATTTTTATCCTCACAGAGAAAGAGAGATCATAATTTTATCATATGTTCCATGTATTCTATACAGCATATGATCATATGGTCATCATGTCCCTTCTTCTGTAAGATGGCAATAGACTAGAACAGAGAATTTTAAGGATGACAGTGAATTTGTTGCTCTGTAAACAAGGCAGTCATGATGAGGGCTTTACACTCTCCACTGTTAGTGGGATAACAAGTGAACAAACTGGGGCTTGGGGAATGAAAGGGAAAAAATAGATGGAAGCCCACAGAGAAAAGAGATACAGCAATTATCTAATATTAATTTTTAAATTATTAAATATGCAGAGATTGTTGTTTCTCTCCATCTTGCCTTCACTGGCAACATGAACACTTGTCCTCCTGCTCCTGTGACAGGAATATCACACATGGTGCTATGCAGCTCCCCAGGGGCAAGGCTGAGGTTGGAACATGGCTGTCTGCTCAGCTTCTCTTCAGCATCCATATATCAGATATGAGTAATTCTCCAAAGTCTGACTTCACCACATGTTTAGTACCTTTGCCTTCGAAATCAGCAGTGTAATTTGTAGTGAACTGTAAAACTGATGGACTGTGTTTCACCAAGAAGAGTTAATGTGATTAATTTGTTTAACAATCAAGGGTCATATTCAGCAAAGATTTAGTAGGAGTGCAGACAATAAAGTACTTATGACTTTCTATGACCTGGCATGAAACAACAGCCACAAAAATTAGAAAGCATAAATTGTTCTTTTGCATATGCATGTCTGTTCTGCTGACCTTGGTTACAACTGGTGGGCTTTAGGCAGCTGAAGATTCAGACCTCTTCAGTCCCTCAGCTCGGACTGGGGAGTGGTGGTAAAAGTGTCCAGGACTTGCACAAATTGGTCAGTGCCATCATTTGGCTTTAGTAGGCAGAGGTATTCATTTTTGAAAATGCCCTGTGAGTTTTTGGGTGCAGTAATTGAGATGTGGTAGAGAAGTCTGATTTCCAGATGAGAAGAGCTTAGCAGTTCAGAAAAACAAATTGCTTTGATATACCTCCAGGTGCACGTCTGAAAATTCAGATGCATCCAGAGGTTTTTTGAAAAGGAGAAGACCAAGCTCACCTCTCTGCTAGTTCTTTGGGTACAGTAATTACCAGATGGACTTGGTTTTCTATCCCCCTTTCCCACATGGGAAGACCTCAAACCCCAGTCCTCTTCTCCCTGAGTTCATTCTGTTCTGCAAAAAGAGGAAAGCCTTTTTGGGGGGGATTGTCAGAGAGTATAGTGTGGTGAAGGAAATCCCTAGACAGCTTGCTGGATGCAGCAGCCACCTGTATCTTGTGGAGAGTTGTAGGAGATGGGCACCCCCCTGGCATCAGTACCTCCATCCAAGTGTGCCCTCTCTTCCCAGGTGTGCTAGGCAGTTCCAGCAAACTGTGGGCAGAGGGCAGGCAGGAGGAAGGGGGGTTATGTGTCCCACGCTGCCTTATCCTAGCTGGCAGAAGTTTGGGTCCCAGTGAACACGCAAGTTTGGAACCATCTGGATGGTTCTTGCAGGGGGGATAGCTGCCCTGCCAAATCTCTGATTTCCCCTCTGCACTCTAGCTCTGGAGTGAGTCATACTGTTTGGGGAGTCAAATTCTGCATCCTCAGTACCACAGTGTATGGGTGGGCTTAGAGTTGGCATTTTAGGAAATCACAGCTTCTCAGGACTGCTGTGCCCATGCTCAGTATTGCTGCCAGCGTTGCAATCTCTGCAGCTCTCCCCTCAGCATCACAGGGGCCTCTACCCTATGCATCCTCAGCCTTTGCACAGACAGAGTCCCTGCAGAGCTTTGCTACACAAAGGATGTGGAGAGATGCTGTTTATTTAATATAAATAAATGCACATTGGATCCACATACCTCAAATAACTTCTTTTCTTCTGCTTACTCACATGCAGCAGAGCCAAAACTACAGGAACAGCACCCAAAAGTGAAAAAAGTCCACTGAATTTATAGAAATATGTTGCAATCATATGTAAACACTGTAAATATTGCATCTTCCTGTCGAGCTGATGGGGAATAATTTGAGAATTTTAAGCAGTGCAACTTTTCAGATGCTGGAAAGACTTGGCCTCATTTTGAAACTGTAATAGAGGTTGGAATATATTTCATGTGACAACCATGTCCTCAGACGTAATTGTTATTTCTTTTTAAAACATAAACAAACTGTCTTCTCATTTTGTTTACAGGACAGCGGACCAGGAGATAACAGCTGCATTGAAGAAATACTGCGGGTAGGAATCCTGAAAAATCATTTTTTCCAGTGCCATTTTGTTTGCTCTGAAAAGACAAGACAATAATGAGAATTGCAATTACTGCCGTTAAAGTTTTCCTCCTTTAGATTGTCATCTTTCTTAGGAAAAACTAGGCAAAATTATTTCCTCATGAAAAATAATTGAAAAATCTGTGAGAACAACCTTTCAAAGCCCGTGGATTTCACTGCTACTTTATGCCTGTACAGCTGACCTTCATGCATGGAGAAGCAGATAATGGGATAAATTATAAACTGAAATGTACAATGATGTTTCAGGTTTACAAACCATGCAAAGTGCATGTTTCCATTAATCATGACTGTCAAAAATCTTAATTTTGAAGGGAGGCCTAGGAAGGTCATTTTCCACCTGGATTTAATTATGTAATGTCATTATTTTCATTATGTCCATTATATAATGACAAAGTGCAAAATCTGTAGTTATTTCCATATTTCATTATTATTTCTTTTATCTTAGTAATTTCTAGTTTATTTTTATGGAGCAAATTAATACCCATCCAGACAGATCTTGGCTTGAATCAGCTTGGATATTGATTATTTTCTGTGGCAGAAAAATTTATAAACAATGATACTCTTCCCTAATATTTTAACTCATGTGGTTAATTTGGTTCTTTTTCAAAAATGATAATTGAATAATTCACAATGCTTAAAAATCTGATGTAATAGTTGTAGAAACACAAAGAAAGGTAGATGGAATGATAAAACATCCCTGTTACTGTATGTGCTTCTACCTCTTGGATATTCCACCACCCAAATATTTCTGATGATTTATAAACCACAGGGTTATAAATATTTGGTTTGGAGGTTAGCAGTGCATTAAGCCTGTTGTTTCTAAAGGCATTTCTCCATTCTGTCTCAATATGTTAAATGCAGCTTTTAATTTTTAAACTGGACAAAGAGTATATCGAAGGGTGATGATGATGTATTGCTTATGACTTCACTGGCAGAGTTTTTACTTAGCTAACATTTACAAAGTAGGCTTTGTTAGGACTTAGGTGCATATTCAACAAGCCTAAGCCACAGTCCCTTCTGGTTTGTTACAAATTAGTGGCAGATATAATGAATTCATGATGTGATGTGATGCTTAGACTCTCCTTTTCATACAAGGCTTTTAAAATGAGCAGTCAGAGAAACTGGTCTTCCTCCTGTAGTTTGTGTAGTTTGGCTCATGCAATTAAGCAAAAATGTGTAAGAGGCACAATTCTTCCACAAAGAGGAAGACGGGTATGTAAGAGATCCCATCTGGAAAGAAAAATGCACTGTATGACTAAAGATAGTAAGGTACATCTCCAACACAATGAATGCAGCTGCTGATTTCTTTTTTTTTTCTTTGGGATGTTCCTCAAGAAATACCTTTGTCAAGCTTCATGATGGGTAGCCTCACCAATCTGCCCATCTTCCATGTCTGCAAACCTGGGCATCACTTTCTTTTCTGAACTACCCGCATGTCTCTGTGTCTAAGACTACACGTAAATCTTCCAGGCTGTTACTCTATAGTATTTCCGACTGAAGCTCTTTATTCTCAAGGATATAATTTTGGTCCAAAATTCTCATTACACAGTTTAATTGCCACTGCTTCCTTTCCTAGTTTTTGACAAATGCAATGTTACCCACCTCCATTCATGCTGCTGTGCAGATCGTTTTCCTAGCTTGACATCTTGCCCAGAGACATTTGTCTTCACATCTCGCCAGTCATCTCCTTCTCTATCACATCAAGTGCAGCTATTTGTCTCTGGTTTTAAGGCCTCCAGGCCATGTTAACATACTGAATCCCACTTAGGCTTAGCTGGTGATGTCAAAATGCTGCTAAGTTTTACATCAATTAATTTCTCCAATGCTTCCCATCAGATCTGGGAAGAGACTTGAAAACTTTCCCAGTCAGCTCCATAGCTACTTCCCAATCTTAAGGGGCTCCTGTTTTTTCCCAAGGATGGTGGAAAACCAGTGGTGAGGTCAGGGCTCATGCTTGAACACTTTTGTCCCAAATGTTTCTTGTAGAACTCTGTCAGGTCAGATATATCCATCTGCTCTCTTTTGTACTGAAAAGTGGATTTTCTATGTCAAGAAGCTGCTGTGTATCACAAAAACAGTGCTTAGGTTCTCTCGTAATACAAATCCAGATCTGCAGTGGTTGTTGTCACTGATAATTACTGAAAACAGCAACAGTAATAATGTGGCTTTGCTGCTCACTTTGTAATTTACTGGTGTCTAGACATTTCCATCCCTCTCCATGGCCTCTTTTTGTCCTGAGCAGATCCATGAAGTTTTAACAAAGATTTTCTACTTTTCTAAAAAAGACTGTTTATAAGGAATGTAATTTCTGTGTTTTTGTTGGAGGTGCTATTCACATCATAAAGCCAAATTTTAGCTTCTTTTCAAACAGAATGTATAAAATTGCTATACAGGTGCCCAAAGGTAGACAGTGAAAAGCCACAGCAGCTGCAATACTTGTGTTCCCCTCAGAAAAGCTGGCTGGTCTGCTGGAATGTGTTTATTATGGGAAGGGCCACCCCTAATGTATGAAGCATCGGAAAAAGGAAGAAGATACTTAAAATTCATCCTTTTAAGGAATGTTTCACCCTATTTAAGCTGGCTCTTGCACAACATAGAGCAGAAAACATCCTATCTATCTAGGTGATGTATTCCTTGCACAAAAGGCTGTGGCTTTTCCATGAAACAAGATACTTCCATGGCATGTCCATGTTTCCTCAGTCAAGACCGAGGGCAGTAGTAAGTGTGCCTCAGCTCTGCTCCATCTGCTTCCCTGTGTTCCCTTCCCCCAAGAGGTGAGAAGAGGCAGGTTTGTGCATGGATCTTGTCACCCTCTGGTTCCAGGATGTGGCCATGGCCAAAGCTAACATCTAGACCTGGGCTGCAAATCAATTTAGGCATGGCTTTAAAATCACTAAATCTGATGGTGCACTAACTGTGACAAGATTTTATAGTTTCTTTTGCTGTCTGCTGAAACACAGGTTGCCACAGCATGTCTAACCTTTTTTTATGTTGTTTTACCAAATATATCAAAGCTCTATAGACTTTGTAAACTGACAGATCCTTCTGCACAAAACTGCAGCTTCCAGAGAATGCCCCCGAGTACTGAAACACAGAACCTCTTCCAATCCTGAAGGAGGTTGATTAACAAGACAGTAACCCTGTTGAGATTGGAGCTGTTGTAGGGTCTCCTGTAGAGTTTATAATCATGCCAGGAATTCTGAACCTCATCTAACCCCATGCACTAATTTATAGCAGCTTCTTCAAAGTGTACTGACTTCTCTGTCCAGCTGCAGGCACACACTTTGAGGACAGAGAAACTTCTAAGAGAGCCTTCAATGTAAATAACTCCAGTAAGACCAAGTTACAGATGTAATGTCAAAACATGAGAGAAGAGCCTCATTTCTTGCTAGTAGATTTAAAAGGCAATTCCTTGTAAGCTTCGCATTGTTCATGGAAGACATGATAGAAAACTTTGACTTGGAAAATAAAAGTTAAGACCACACAAATACCCTTTGTTCCAGCACGCATGGAGCAGTTGCTGTGTGAGTTCCTGAGACATTGCCAAAGCCAACCTATTCACTTCCTTGCTAAAACACAGGCTGGCTAAACAAGATTACTTCCTTTCTGAGGTCCCCAGCACAGGACATCAACTTGTTGGAGCAAGTCCAGTAGAGGCCACCAAGTTGATTGGTGGAGGGAAGGAGCACCTCTCCTGCGAGTAAAGGCTGAGAAAACTGAAATTGTTTTGCCTGGAAAAGAGATGGCTTAGGGATGAGCTAATTACAGCCTTCTAGTACCTAAAGGAAGCCTAGAAGAAAGACAGAGAAAGACTTTCTGCAAGAGCATATAGTGTCAGGACAAGGGGGAATGGATTCAAACTAAAGGTGATTAGGTTTAGATCAGATACTAGGAAAAAATTCTTTACTCTGAGAGTGGGGAGGCACTGAAACAGGTTGCCCAGAGAAGCTGTGGATGCCTCATCCCTGGAGGTGTTAAGGCCAGGTTGGATGGGGCCCTGAGCAGCCTGATCTCATGGAAGGTGTCCCTGCCCTTGGCAAGAGGGTTGGAACTAGATGATCTTGAGGGCCCCTTCTGACCCAAACCATTCTGTGATGAGTCTATGATTCTATGTTAGTAATTTTGGCTGATTTCTATTTGACTTTATTAGTGTGTGGAACTGTGTATTTTGTTACGATCGGTGGGGTTTAAAGCAAACATTTATTCTACTGTAATAACTTCAAAGAATAGGAGCAACAAGAGTCCTGACTCTCCCCTAAGTTAACTGTTGCAACCAATACAGAAAGCACTCTGAGAATATTTGCTATAGATTTAAGAAGTAAGGGAGTGTGTTGAGTGCAGGCAGTTCTTGATTTGTAAGGTAAGTGAAGATTGATCTGGCTATTCTTGCAGTCTTAACTGTGATTTCCTAGAGCTGTGGTAGCTTTCTTGGAAGGAGACCCAAAGGCAAGCTGAGCTTTTGCTTATTGAAGAGGTTCCTTGTGAATTCTCTGGATTTTTTTTGTGTTGACACAAGCAGTGTCATTGAACGGGGTAGAGAGAGACATAATTTGAGTGTTTGGCCTGCAAACAGTGTTTGGCTGCAGAACGAGAAGACAGTGGGAAGCTGGAGGAGCAACAGGAATGCAGAGAAAGAGCTGGAGAAAAACCAGTGAACAGAAATAGCCAGTTCCTTTGAAGTGGCATGGAGCAGTGGGGAGACAGGCTGGGGTCTGCAGTGGAGGACAGATAATTCCTTTTAGAGGAGATGGAAAAATCCATTGGGAGGCAGTGAAAGGACATGGACTCCAGCTTTGAACATCAGCCCCAGTGAAGAGGAACTCTCCATGGTGCCATGAATCTCCTGTGCAGGGAGGGATAAGCACCCAAAGATGGCTTTGAAATAGGTTGTGACCCCTCATAGCCACAGGACATCCCATTTACAAAAATGACATTTTAAGTGTGATGGCTTTGATAAGTGATTTACTTGACTCTCTCTACCTTGTGAATCTAATCAGAGTGTACAAAGCACTGCACTTCTTATTTGAGCAACATTTAAAAAAAGAATGTAAACAGAATCTAATTCTGTATTTTTTCCCTTCCCAACACTGGGTTCCCTTGGCTCATTAGCAGTCTTGCTAATTCTTTAGCAGAAAGCATTAAGGATCAACCCATCAAATATTCAGGGCCTTTTTTCAAACCTGAACAGCCATATGTGCCATGAGATCAGCTGCACTCCATCAGCTGATTGAATTAAAACAAGAGCAGAGGTAAATTAGGAACTGTCTGCACAAGACAAATCCTGTGAAAACATGAAATTCTAGCAAATAAACTGTCACTGTGAATAAGCATCACAGTCAGTGGAGCATGTGTCAATACTTAGAGGGGAGAAAAATCAGTTTCTTAGAGGTAGGTTGTTAGTTCAACAACTGTGAACTGCTGCCTTGTAAATGTTAATGACTGTAAGATCCCACTGGCTCTGGTTAAGCTCCTGGTGGAGTTGGACATGTGAAGAATTACAGAACACAAATATGGTAATCAACAGGATATTTCTAAACACTCCTGTTGCTTTCAAAGCAGGGGGAAAATCCTACAGGTAGAATAAGACCCATTTTGCTGCACAGCACTCATGCAATTGCTGCCTCTGCATCAGTAGAGCATTTCTTTGCAGTCTCACTGCTGGAAAGAAACTGCTGGGCAACAGTAAGAGGGAGGTGAGAAGGCCAGTCTCAGACCAGTGCCTTTGTGGAGAAGTTCAGGTCAGCTGTTGTGACTGAACCTGATGGGAAACTCCTGGAAATGTTTCTGGAGGAACCCACCAACTGCAGGCGAAAGAGAGATGGTGGAGGAGAGAGAAGGTATGGAGATTTAAAAGCAGCCCCAGTTTGCAGACACTTGATTAGTCTCATTGTATACAGAAGTACTCCAAAGTGTCAGAATCATGTTAAATTATGTATCAGATGCATAAAATATCACTTTCTTTTCATTGCAGTCTTTCAGAAGAATTTCCACAGCATAGCTTTGCTTTTAGTATCCTAAATTTAAGAGCAATTAAAGCATTATTTTGGCTGGTGTATACTGTTTATTGCATTTCTTCAGTATTGTTCTTTGTGTCTTTCTTAAATAAATAAAAAATCATACATACCCAAGAGTGTTTGGAAAATCTAGCATTGCACTCAAGGCACTAAATCCCAGAAACATTATGACACGTTTTGAGCCGTTTAATCCGACCTGTAGTACTCACCCATAAACATTGTCCTTCTTACCACTGGCACACCCAGCTCATCTGTACAGTGCCTTTTCTCAGCAGTCACTGTACCTTTGTCAGCTTTCCTCCAGCCAGCCTGGGTATTGCTAGTGGTGTGGATAGCAGCACTGTAGAGCTTCAGTGAGCTCTGCCTGGAGCTTCTCCAGCTTCTCAGTGAGAATTAGCAGTCCATACGGTACCTCGTGCTGTTAGAGCAAAATTAGCTAAAGATATTTTGTCTTTGTCCACATAAGCTGCAGTGATTACAGAGAGCCATACCTGTGTACACCACCACCCCCTTGACTCTTCAAACCATGGAAATTTCAGGACACACCCTCTGTATGTGGTGCCTTGGACTATCTCTGTGTATCTGCTTAAGCCAGGGTCTTTCTCCATCCAAAAAGCTGGAGGGAGAATGCTTACTTTTCATGCATTTTGTCCCTTTTTGTACTTTCTCAGATCATCAGGCCCTCTTCAGGTAATCTGTTACTTATTGTTAGCTCATCTGAATAGAATCTGCTCCTGGTTTGGCAACCATGCATGGCACATCCTTTTTATTGCTCACATAGTGGTTTCCAACTGTCAATAAACATTCACAGCCAACATTTCAAACCTAGACATGTAAATATTGCTTCTCTGACCCTTAACAGATAGAGTCTGAGGTACAGAACACCATGTAAAATGCATAAAATGCTACACTAACACTGGTAATGTCAACCAACCATAAATTAGTTGTACATCAGCTCTTCCCCTGAATTGTCACTCTTGGAATTTTGCTGCTTCCACTGTTTTTGTTGAAAATACTGTCTCAAAGGAATCTGGGCTTGGACATATGCTGTATATTTAAAACTTGAACATAGTAAATCTTGATGTCAGTTAATAAATACCACCTTTAAAAGACAAAAAATATAAATGTTTTAGTGGAAATAGGAGATCAAGCTAGAAACTCATATGTGGGACTATAACTTAGAACTAACACTACTCAAAGGTAATCTAGTTTCAGTCTTTGGGTGCCAGTGCAGGATGTGGGGGCACAGTCTGTGCCATTAGCCACTCATGTGCTGGGACACTAATATTTTCAAATACAGCAAAACCTGGTCTTTTTAGAACTGAATAGGGTGCTACAGACAAAGGTGATCCATATTCCTTTTTGGAACTCAAGTAGCTGGTGTGTAAAGGCTTTATATTAGGGAAAGTCAGGTCAGTATAAAAATGAGACACTACAGTGCTAATTTGGCAGAATTAATTTTAAAAATTGCTGGTTTGTAGCGACTGTATATACCCTGTTATTTGACAAAGCAAGAGAGAATCCAGAAAGAATAATCCAGCCTCTCTGCTATGCAAAAATAATACAGTAAAATACTTACTAATTTTTCCCTCTGCTTAGAGTGTTTCACAAAGCTGGGGGGGAAAGCACAATCACCATCTTGTTCCAATACAGAGAAATGAATCCTTGTTATTAAGGGCAAAGGGCCAGATAGATCCTCATTTTGTGTAGCCCTGCCACAGCTCCTCTGAGGCCAACAAAATTAATACCAAAATAATACCTCAAAGGATGTGTTTTGTCAGTCCTAAGAAAAGAAGAAGAAAATTTGGGCAATAGCAGGTATCTGCACTGCTGGGAACCTGGGGCTTGAGCCTTCAGCTGCTGTCTTTGGAGAAAAACTGACTTTCTACTCCTTTGGTAAGACTGCACAAAACAAATTGAAACCACAGGAAGGTGTGACTTGAGATAACAGAGCGCTTCAGTAAACCCTATGGTGACAATAGTTTCCTCCTTGATTAAACAGGCAGTAAGGAACTGACCAGAAAATGTATCTAGATGCTGTTAAATTGTCTGTCTCTCCAAAGCAGCAATGCCATTTGCTTTGCCATGTTTTCAGGGATGGCTGTTGAGTAATGAAGGGAGAGGCAGAGCCCATACTCCGTGTGTTCTGGGCTGCAGACTGCAGTTGTGGCTGCAGATCCAGGCAGTCATTGCCCCAGTCCCTGACACCTACAGACCCTGTGAGCCTGCAGGGTGACAGACCTACTGCCATCCCCACCCTAAGCTGTGTCTCTGAAAACCTGCATTAGTGTGAGGTGTGGGTTTCAGTGGCCAACACTGCACAACTGCTTTGGCCATGCACCTTTTTTCTTGCCTCCTACACTAATATTCTCTGTAGACATTCTCTTATATGTAGGAAATTCCTCTCTGGTACCTGATTTTCCACAACTGGAGATGATCAGCAGGAACTCTCCCGCCACTGCCACGTTTTGGTCTGACCCAGGACGCATGAGCTCTCTGTTTACATTTGAGAGAGGCAACTTTCCTCATTTGGGAGCTGAGACAAATATTCTTTTGTTAATCTTATTTAGTGATATTAGGAGCAACACATGAGTTAGCAGTTAGTTTCACTTGGCAGAAAGACTTTAAGGAAATTGTGGGAGAAAAGAGGAGTCTAATAAAAGGAAATTAAATCACTTTCAAGAGTATTCTATTGCAATGTCTGTACTAATAACTAAAATGGACTAATAAGTGTTCTCTTTGCCTGAGGCTAATCAGCATTGTGTGGCTTGAGCCCAAAAAGCTAAACTCTCTTACAGCCATGCAGCAGGGTGGCTTCACCCATGCTGCCTGTTGGGAGAGACCCCAGACATGCAGGGTTTTTCTTTGCAAGAGCTGGCCCTAGTCAAAACCATGCTGCTTTCAGATGTTTAATGATTTGAATGGCTGTGGGCCAGCACTCAGGTGTGATCCCCTCGCTGTGTTAGGAGGGATGCAGTCTAATTTTCTGTGTTTTCTTCCTGTCTTGTGCAAAAACTCAAAGACTTTGGGCAATACAGTACTAGCCACACTGCACAGAAATGTGGTTGAAAATCTCTAACATTTTAAATTCTGTATATTTTGGCATGTTTTTGCCATTGTAGTTCTCTGCCCTTGCGACATACTGGGTTGGGTTTTTCTTTGAAAATGTGAGAGGTAAAATTTGGTTTTGAAGGAGATGCAAGAAGATACATAGCCCTTGTCTGCAGTGGCATTAATAGCATACTTTAAGAGAGACTGACTGAGTACTGATCAAGTTTTGACCAACCCAAATGCCATAGTTTCTGTCCTTTATGATTCGTGCTAAATGCCATTCACTGGGTATGGTGCCTTGTGTCATTCTTAAAGTTATATAGGATTTAGCAGCTTAGGAAGCAACATGCTATCACATGGGCTTCAGAAGTGAGATAGTTGGAAATTATGAAGTTATTTAATGTACAAATGTTTAATGTTTTCTGAACTTATGGGCCTCTGAGTGAGTTGTCCAAACAGTCCCACTGTGCAGGTTATAATGAAGATGGTGATAAAACATCGCATTTCTGAAAACCTAATTTTTGCCAACAGAATCAATTTAATTAAAAAATAGATTTTTTTGTAATAATATTGACTATGCTCAAAGTCACCCAGACATAAGAAGGCGTACATACAAGCATCTGTTAAAAACCATGCAATTTTATATAGAATTTGCAAGCCTGTCACTTCACCCTTGGAGGGAAAAAAAGTTATTCAGCATAATAACAATAGCTCAGTAGGAGAGAAAGTGGGCTTTACGCAGTAAAAAAGTTTCTCTCTCGTGTGGGTTTAACACAGGACTTTTTTTCATTAATATTATCAAGTTATTTGTTATTTACTCATGAATGCTGAATAAATACTGAACAAATCCAAGATATCATTAATTTTTCTCATATTGCATGGAGGCATATGTAATGGTTCATTATAGCCCTGCATTTTCAGAGTATTCCAATGCAAATGAAAAGAGCCCAATTAAAAAAATTGTAGACCCTGATCCAACCTTTGTTGACTTCAGATACTGATTTTGAATTGAGTACCATAAGAGAAAATCATGCCTATTAAATTGAGTAAACATTTTCTTCATTTGTCTGGGTGGCTTTTTTCTGTCAGTGAAAAATATTTTTTTGTTGAAAATGCCAACCCTTAAAAACTTCATGAGTATTAGTGAAAAGCTGGAATAATTTACCATGGACAAAAGGAGGGTAATTTTCCTCAGGCATTTTGTTAATATGAACTGAATCCTAAAAGGCCTGTTCTTAGTGGTTTGTCAGAATAATTCTTTTTGTAGGTAATAGGTACCAGGTATATATGCATCAATAGCAGAACAGACTGCTAAATATAGTTGCTGCTGCAGCAGCTGGTTCTCTCTCGTGTTCATCAGATGAGAAAACTTGAAGTTGCAGCAGCCTCACAGCATAAGAAGAATGATGCTTGAAGCAATTTTTTCCTGGGAACAGAGGCATGAGCTTGGTTTTTCACTTCAGCCACTTCAAGCTTTTTCCAAGCACATGTACAATGTTTATGCTGCTATCTATGGGCCTACCCCACAGGGACAATCAGCATGCAGGCTTGCCTTAGCCTAAGGAGACTACCCAAATTTGCTGTGTGTATCACTTTGTCCAGGCTCTGTGACCACTCCAGCTTTCCAAAATAATAGGTGGTTAGGGCTTTTCCCCTTTAGATTGAGAAACAGTGTCTATCTCTAGACAAAGCAATAAAGGATCTGCCCACTTTTCCATATCTAAATTTTCCCATCATTTTTTGCTGTCACTCCTCAGCTCCCTTGCATCTGAAGATAACATTTCCACCCTGTCTTCCAGGCTCAGCCTGGCATTCCCTCTCTCTCCCCTCCCAGGCAGCAGCATCTTTCATCCTCCCTGGTGTCTCTCTGCTCAGAGAGCTGCCTCCAGGCTCTCTTCTCCTAAACAAGCTGCCTTTGTCTCTGGGCCCTTGAAGTCTCACAGGACTCACTTAGGCTCTGTGATATATTTTTTTTAAGACCGAGGATTAGTATCTGATATCTTTTTTTCACTTCTCTGGGATTTTCCACTTTCTACATCTAGACCCCTCTGGAGAGGTAGAGAAAAAAACATGTCCCTTAACCTTTTATTTTCCTTGGGTAAAATCTATTCAGGTGCTGATAATCTTTAGCTATCAACCTTCTCATGCACAGACAACTTCTTTTCCTTGCCTTCTTAGCATACGGAGCATAAAGCATTACATAGTAAAAAACAGCCATAAGGAATTCATAAATTATACATAGGCAGATTCCCCAAATCATCAAACATTCCCTTCTGTTAAAGATGTTCCCTATCAGTTATTTTTTCTGTGGTGTATGTACCTTTCCATATCTTGTCATCTAAGCTTTCATGGATTTTTTTTCTTCTTTCTTGTTTATCTTGTTTTTCTTTTTTGTTTGTTTGTTTGTTTGTTTAGTTGGTTTGGTTTTGGTTTTGCTTTGGTAATTTCAGTGAGTTCAGATTTAAATAAAACCAAGAGGAGTCTGGTGTTTTATGCTGTTTCTGTCCATCTTTGCCAGCAGAAACCATGCAGCTTGGATGAACAAGTGAAGGGATTTCTCAGCTTAGATAGACACAGACCTGGGGTGTTCGGTTTTGGTGTTTTCTCACATGCTTCACTTGGCAAAAGGTAATTCAAAAGCCATGCCAGCTAAATAGTTTGAATACTAGTAAGCTCAACACATGTAGAAATGGCCTGATCCATGACTGCATCTTGTTCTGCTGTTCAAGTGCCTGTATTTTGGACAAGAGCCATTGAATTAATACATAGAGTACACCATAGGAAACATTCAGAATTTAGGGCCACCACTTACTTGTGGTGAAACCATAATTATATGTTCTATTGCAATATCTCCCCAATTTTTCCACAAAAAATGCCACTCTTACTAAATTTTTAAGGCCATGTTTCAAATCAAATCTTACAAGTACAAGTACAAACTTAGGTGTCATTAAAATACAAAATTTTAAAGCATTGTTGGCTTGGCAGATGCATTTTTATGAAGCTCATATCCCAAAATAAAAGCACTTTAAGAATCCTGCAACTTAAAGTGTGTTAAACTAAATAAAAATGGAGCATTTTTTGAGTTGAAGATAAGGAAAATCAGGTGTTGAAGCCAACAGAGGTAAAGGGGAAAATATAGCGGATCATACACCCATCCACCCCAGCCATTCCTCTCCAGCTCACCTCCACTCATCTCTCCACTGCTCTGTTGCTGTTTCTGTATCCAGATTGGATTGGGTGCAGGGTCAGTCCAGCCAAGCACTGCAGTTTTGCTGTGTGGAACAAGTCAGGCTCCTGCTGTGAATCACACTCATGCTTTCTGCCTCCTCCTCTTCTCTGGGTCCCATGAGAACTGAGAGGGAGCAGGCACCCAGCCCGAGTTCAGGGTCAGACACAGCCAGTGTGAGCACCCTGTGCAAAACAGACTCAGCACTGACAGCTGAATGCTTTGTGGTACTTTGTGAGCAGGTGAGATTTGAGCAAGAACCTCAAATCTAAGGCGTGAAATGTTATAAAGATCTGCAAAACGAGATGCTTGGTGTAGGAGAGCACTGTTGGTTCATCTGACCCCATCTAACCTGGTGGTGGCCAAGAGGTCCTTCTGATCTCACATGTCTAGCTGTGTCCTGCCTGTACAGCAGGGCAACAGACCTGCATAAATCAGTCCACACAACTTTCCTGCACCCTAGTTTCAGCCTCAAATCCCCTGGATGTATATGTTGAAGGAAGTCCCAGTGTAGCTCAGCTGGGTTATGGATCTAAGCAGTGGGGGGACAAGGAGCATGGAAAGCAAAGTACAACTCTGCAGGTGAAAAGCAAAGTACAGCTCTGCAGGTGAATTCAGACTAAGCCCGAAGGAAATTATTCTGTTCCTGTACTCTCCAATGTTTATGTCATTTATCTCAAAATAGAATTAAGGTGTAAGAAAGCCTACAAAATGCACAACTGCATTTCTCTGTAAAATTACAGGGTTTCTTCTTTTTGGAATAATGACTGTAAATTCCTTGGTATCAAGGAGACTACTTAAGGTCACATTTACCAAAGCATATTTAAGGAAAGTTCCGACCTTTTTTGTCTGACACATTCTGATTATCTGTCTGGAGGCAAGGCTCCTCATTTTGATATGTAATGAATAAAATGCACAAGTGGAAGGAATGAGGATAATGAATTTGCAGGATAATTTTACTAATTATCTTGTTGCTGATCATAAAACTAAGGCTTTGCAAGTCAATCCTACCACAGCTATTAATATGCAATGCCTAAAGCTGTTCTTGTAACATTTATTACACATATCTCTGGTTTTGCACAAGTTGATAGTTTACTATTAAATTTGTAAAAGTGAGGTTAGTAACATGTTCATTGTTCTAAGCATGACATGTAGAATTAACCAGGTTTACCAAAGTCTAAAGTAAATGCAGTTAAATGAAATGAATGCATATAAAATAAGATTTGCTTTTACTATGTGAATATTACATGATGAGTTGAGATGAAATTTATCTCACCTTGTTATGTGAAGATAGGCATCTAATCTAAGTTAGGAATTTAATCTCCCTATAGTCACAGGAGAGGGGATGGGACAAATTATCCTCTGAGAATGCCTTTCTCCTCACTGACTACACATGGATTTCTGTCTCTTTGCATTTTTTTTTATTATTTTTTAAATTTTTTTTTACTAAAGCAAAAAGGGATTTAAGTTTGTTGTTGATATGGGGTAAACAGAAAAATTTTCTACTAGGGAAAGAGCCAGAAACAAGTAATAGTACAACGAGGTTATGATTGACCCAACAAGAATTTGGATGACAATGTTTAAAAGGAAGCTGGAGGACATAAACATAGAATCAGTCCACAGTGATGGTCTGCCTTTGGGAACAAATTGAGAACATAAAAAACTGTCTGTCAAAGTGAGAGAGACAAGCTCAGGAGCCATAATGGGATGCTCAGTTTCGACTTTACTATGAGTGAGGGTAAAAAATTACTGGCCTAAAAAAACATGCAAGAAAGACAAAAGCAAACACAGTACTTGGGAAGTGAAAAGTGGGAGGAAGCAAGTGGATCCTGGCATCTATTTTTTCTTCATCCGGAAGACCAGAAGGAGCTCAATCTCCTCCGTCCCCAGAGCAGGATTGTCTCCCTCCCTGTATACTCAACCACAAGTCTCCTAAAATATTCCTGTGACCTACACTGCTTTGGTCTCCCCTATACAAAAGTTAAGATACTGCTCATTATTTCTCCCATGCAGAGAAGTCCAGTGTTTATTTCATTATGATGCAAAAGGGAATCAAAAGAGAAAATCTGTAGGCATTAGAAATGCAGAATTCTGTAGGGTGACTATGGAATGGGAGTGCTCTGGGAAAGTGGCATGGTAGATCTTAACCCTGTGACCTCAGTTCTGTGTCATTCTGTCTGGGCTCTGTAGGTGCCTTGTCTCCACCTCACTCAGTATTTGTTTAAGCAGACTGTAGTTGTTGACACCACCCATGTGATGGAGAGTGTTGTAATGAGGATACAATTTTTTCTTACAAAATTTACAAATCCTCCCAAAAAGATCTATTCATACTACTCCTGCAGGAAGCTAAGATACCATAAAGTTTTTGATAACTAAATCCATTTGGTGTTTTATCTCTCACCTCAAATCATTTCCTTCTGATATGAGACAAAACTACAGCACAATAAAAACCAATAATGATCCGGCACTTGGCTTAATAAAAGAGTCTTTTGAACTGCTATAACAACATAGAAAAGAGGTCATCCATTTCAGCATAGATCTTAAAGTTAGCTGGAAATATTTGTAATATTAATAGAAGAATCAAAGCTGCTTCTCTGCCAACCATGCCACAAATAAGAATTCTGCAAGTAAAGACTTTGGAAGCCCCACAGGACTCTGCTTTAATAAGCAAGTCATCTAAAAGCACTGTTGCAGACAGCCATGAGGTACAGAATAACCCAGACTAGAAGTGATCTGGCTACTGAGAGACACTGGAAGCAACAGGTTCTCTCCAGATGATAGGATAAAAAAAAAGACAGTTTTGAAAAATATTTTTCATGTTGCCTTTTTATTTTCTTTTTCACGTCTTGCTTGGACTTTTCTCTCACGTAAAAGTTCATCAGAAACATTAAAAGAAGAAACGGAGTGCTATTTGCAGGTTTTTGTTTTGTTGTTGTATGAAACGGAGAGCATGCTGTGCTATAAATAAAAACTTGTAAGCAAATTAAAACCTGCCTAACAGGAGATTAAGATGGTCTGAAGTCACTGACTCAGATCATAAACAGTGCCGCCGTTAGCTGAAACTATTAATCACTGTGGGACGAAATAAAAGAGGAAATTTGTTAAAAAATAAGCAGGGCCAGGATGCTAACTCCAGGGGCTTGCTGTTTGGCTCGTTAATAATGTATAACGAAGCGTATGCCAGATCAAAAGCAAATCACATGCAGCTGGCAGAAAATGAAATGGCATTAGGCAAAGTATTTGTCTAGCTATGAGGCTATTTAAGAAACTGCTGTCTATTAATGTGATGTTGATTAAAGCTTTTCAAATTAAGCTTTTCAAATTAATTTTTGCTCATAGAAACCCCATCAATAAAACATGGTATATGCCTTTTATACATATGCATGCACACATATGGGGATACCCATATGTATGCATTATATATTATAAATACCGCAAATATTTAGTCACAATTTTGCAAAATTACCAGGAATTATCAGCAGCTAATTAAATCATTCTCATATTCTTATTGTAATTGATACTCTCTGTGTGTGTACTGAATAATTGTTATTTGTCTGTGTTGTGATGCTATTTTTGATACAATAGACTTTGACGAAAATCTATAGCAGAGGGAAAAAATGAGTGCTGATGTCACATCCGTGTTCCCCACATGTTACATTGGTTTTTTTTCAGAAATCTAGAAGGGACACACCAATCTGCTGAGCTCCTTCATCTTTGGATGTGTTGGCTGAACAAGGGGTCAGGAAGCTGAGGCACAGTACTTAAACAGACAGGTGCTTTTCCACCAGCATTCTGTTTTTAAGACACTGATGCACACATCAGTGGCTGAGGTTAGGCTTGTGCAGGAGGCCAGAGACGTGCTTCTGCATCTGGTTGCAGTGTGGAACTGTTTTCAGTCCAGTGAAAGCCTAAAGCACAAGGCCTGGCCTGAAACACCCATGGCCTAACCTGTAGGCTGGAAAGGTGACCCTTGGTCACGCCTGTTGGGCTGGCTTAGGCTTTTCTACCTTTGCCAGAGGTCCAGATTCAGCCGAAGAGAGCGGGCAGTGTTTCCTCCCAAAATTCAGCATGGTCTGAGGGTCTCCTGAGAAGCAAGAGCCCGTTGAGGCTGGTGAGAGCTTGCCAAGTCCCTAGCGTTGTGGTTGATGTGAGTAGCAGAGCGCCAACCAGCCCCTCTGTCATCCACTGTCTCCACCACCAGGTATTTGAAAGCCATTGGTTCTTTCCATCACCAGGTATTTTTAAGCTATTGGCTCTCTCCCCCACCAGGTATTTTTAAGCCATTGGCTCTCTCCCCCACCAGGTATTTTTAAGCCATCGGCCCTCTCCATCACCAGGTATTTTTAAGCCATTGGCCCTCTCCATCACCAGGTATTTGAAAGCCATCAGCCCTCTCCATCACCAGGTACTTTAAGCCATTGGCCCTCTCCATCATGGGGTATTTTTAAGCCCTTGGCCCTCTCCAGCAGCAGGTGTCTGAAAGGCAGCACTGCTCGGTGCCGCCGCACGGTGAGCCGCTCGGCGTTGGTGCCAGCCCGCGCCGCGCTTGTCCCCGCGCACAGAATCCATCAGCTGCCATGAGCGGCACGTGTGGGGGAAAACAGCTCCCGCAGTCTGGCAGCCCCGCGCCCTTCTGCAATTACCAACAACGCTCTGCTTCTGTCACCGCTTACTAAAAACATGGCACAGTTACCGAAATAAGTGAGCACTTAAGGGAAACCCAGACCTTTTATGTCTGCCACTTATTTCCTGATTATCTTCCTGGAGGTCAGGCCTTTCGTTTTGACACTTAATGAATAAAATGCCCACGTTGCAGGAAATGGGATAATGAATTGTGAAAAGACATAATCAGCAATGACTAAATAATTAAGGGAATTGAAATGTAGAGTCATGTGGGAATGTATTAATAATAACATGATTTTTCCATATGCTAAAAAATTCTGTCTGTTTTTAGAAAATCAGTCATCGCACATGCTCTGTGGAAAAAAAATTAATGTAGACTAATATGAACTGTAATTAGATGTTCTGCTTTTAAACAGCTGAATAAAAGATGAAATCATATAGAAAGTATATTTAGATACAAGCCAGAAAGTAAACTGATTATTATTCATAGTGCTGTTAATAGGAGCTGTAATTTATGCACCTAGTGGGAATCATGTTAGGCAATTAGGAAAGGGAGTCACACTTGACTTCCCTTTATGCATTTACATATTTATATATTTTTCCATATCTTGCCAATGTCTCCATCTTTTCTGTTACCTTTAATCCACAAAACTGCTTAGAATAAGACCTTTTACACTGAAAGTCTCTGCCCGAGCTCAAAAGTTGGCCTTCACTTAGATTAAAGGAAACCACACAAGCTTATCTTTGATCTTATTTGTCCCCTGACACTGGACTTTTGCAGGTCCTCAGTACTACATGAAGAATGGGACTTTTTAGTTTTTCTCCACACTTCACCTTCAAAGGCTCGCAGCAGAAATTATACCAGCAGTAGGTCAGGATTGTGCTGGCTTGTGCTCCCCTCTGCCTATGCTACCCTCTCCCTGCTTACACAGGACCCAGGCTCTCAGTTGCTTGGTCCCTTAGTCTGCACTTAACAAGTCCTGGAATCCTATAATTCACCACACTCCCAGCACTGAAATCCCAATGATCTGGATTTTGCTTCTTGTTGGCATTGCTGACTTCATCGAATATACAATCCATTATGAATATTTAATACTTTCAGAGGTTCAATGCAAGAATGGACTATGCTTACCTTGTGCAAGAACATGATTAATGTTTTTGTCTGAAAGTGTCCTGGTATCTAGTCACATGCTAATGCAGACTTGCAGCAACCCCATAAAATATGGGTCAGCTGGAGAGGGTCACATCACCAGATATGTTTGAACAGATGGGTGGGCTGAGGTACAGAGAGCTGTTGTGGTTTGCTCAAGGTAAAAAAGCAAGTGGCAGAGCAAAGATTAAAATTCAAGGCATTAGATCAGCAAAGGATTAAGTGCCGTGTTCATCTGTTTCATTTTCAGACATATATAACATGTATCTCAATTAATCTGCAGATTTGGAAATATTCCAGCATTTGGAAATATTCAGCCCATAACTCAAAAAAAAAAAAAAAAAAAAAAAAAAAAAAAAAAAAAAAAAAAAAAAGAGGCAGGGAGATGTGACAGGGACTGGGAAGGGACAACAAGGGACTACAGGATGGACTGTACCTGTGGACCTTCTCCCACAGGAGCTGTGCTGCCTGTGGATTGCAGAGCAGTTTCACAGGTAGCCTGTCCCCATGACTATGCAGGAACAATGCAAGGTAATAACCTGAGCCAAGTCCCCTCTCACAGCAGATAAGAAAAGTCTCGTTTTTCTCTCTGTATAATGAGAACTGAGCCAAACTACCCCATAAGCCGACACTGGCTGCTACCAGACAGGTAGGTCTGAGATGAGTCTTCGATGAGCCTTGTAATACATTTCCAGTACTGAACTTTAGGTTATTGTGCTCTGGTTTTACTTGCTGTGTTTTGCTAAGGCTGTTCTCAGCACTTTGCTGGGTGTGATGCTGCAAAAGGAAAGTGAGTCCCCCCAAGGCATGGGGCACTTCCCCACTCTCTCTGTTCCCCCACAAGCTCTCCTAGAGATGAGGACCTGGTGCCTTGGCATGGCTCTCTGGCTGCAGGGCTTGCATTTTGGCTGTGGACCATCTTCTGTAATTGGGCTGGCGAGGGCTTCCTCTGCTTCTGCTTGGGGCTGGGGCTGCAAGAGCCAGCTGCTCCCCCTCCACCCAGGCTACAGATTGCCCCACCAGCACCGAGCACCTCACCCTCTGACAGGCCCTTCTTTCACCCTGTCCTGTGCAGCCATCCTCAAAGTACTACTTTTAGCAGACATTATGCAGTCACGACCCACTCTTTGGCACACCCTGACACCCTCCTCGCCTCTCCCATTCCAGAGCCAGGAAGCAGGAGGTACTCTCTGAGCAATATCATGTAAAGCTACAAGCCACAGAAGAAAAAAAAAAGCAGTAAGTGCATTCCCATGCATTCCAATAATGCTATTTTTTTATCAGACAGAAGGTGATTTTAATTCGCCCCCCATAAATGCATCTCTCTCCCGGGCGTTGCACGGGTATGGCTCATTGCATTTGTTCTCCCTCAAAGTGTGATATCTTGGGATGGATCCTGCAGGCTTAAAATAGAAATGTTCCTTCTTGCTGCTGCTGATGTATCATTGGGTAATCATTAAATAAATTCGGTGTTTTACTGCATTAACAAAAACACATGATTGTTTAACAGAGTATATTACAGAAGATGGAGGCTTTAATGGTCTCTATGGATTTTTAGTTTGTAAGAGTACATTATGAAGCTGTCTTGGTAGGGTGCTGTTTTCATATGTGAAAGAAGTTACTGGCGTTATACATCATTTTTATATCTTGTTGCTAGGCAACATATCATAGTGCAGTTATTGCAAAGGTGTCTGCTTCCTCGTTAAAAATCTTCATGTTGCTCCTTAATTTTGCAAAATTAGCCCTGTTCTTGATCCTGTCCTGCATCCTTGGATACCTTTTGATTGAGGTTTCATCCTTTAAGTTTTGGAGAAATATAACAGATCTTTTATTACCTTAATTTGGGGTTGAAGCCTAAAGCATGTACATTAGTGCTAATCTTTAGTTTCCACCTTCATCACAATTTGTTTTCATGCGGGGAGCCATGCGCTTCCATTCACTTGGGATTCAAAATCAGAGAAGCAATTTCAGTGGTGGTGTATTTAAGATATGTCCTATGACAGCGAGGGTTAAAAAAGCAACAACAACAAAATATAGGGACTACCTAGGGTGTTCTGGGAAACTTATAAAATTCCCTTTCAAACTCATTTCTTCTGCTATTCAACACAATCTGCAGCTCCTGCTTCTGCATAGTGTTGTTGCAAACTCCTAGTATATTAGCATTTTCAAGTCTAGGGACAGTTTTGCGTCAGCTTGGGTCAGATTGTGCAAGATTTGGAGCTTTACAGGTCTGAGCTGACTTCATCGCCTCACTTCATTGTCACCTGGAGAAGGCAAATCTATTTCAGAAAAAAAGCAGTTGGTAATAACAGACAGTATCACTCACAAATACCTTCCATACAACAAAATAACATTTTTTTTTCTGAGTGCCAGCATTTACTTCCACCATTACTACTTCTCCCAGTCTTCTTTGACTTGCAGAGTTGTCTGCTAGGGCTGTATGTGCTCCCCAGGCACAGGGGTGGCTCTGGCATGTGTACCCCCCCAGATGCTTTTGCAGGCTCATGTGGATCATAGTGCACATGACAGGGCTGCCAGCACTAGGCAAGGGGGAACTGGGGGCTGCCACAGACCTCAGCATGCAGCAAATGGCTCTTTATTATCCTCATCCCTCATACCTTTGTAAGTAGTGTATTACAATTCCTTTCATTAGCCAAACTCAGTGCACTGGCAGTTAGTATACCTGCTGTTCATTTTGGGGCAAATGGTACTGTTACAATATCTGGTTTTAATTAAGCTGTTCTGGGTAAAAACTGGCATGCTAAAAGCTTTTTTAAATGCTGTTCCTTGGTATGCACCCACACAACTACAACCAGCAAGTCAATGGGATTTTGTCTAACATCTCCCTTGGAAGATATAATTTGAGGTGTGGTATCAGGGCAGTTATTTCTAAAGGCATGTGCACCAGAGTGAAAGAGACATAAAAGAAGTTCATTCTCTTATTCTTTTTAAGCTGTAGAAGATTTAAAAATAGATATGAGACGCTCTAAAGCCTACTTTTTAAGGAAAAATGAGCAAATAATTAATTTTTAATAGGACTAATTTCACAATTCTGTGAAATTTTAATAGAGAAAATTGCAAATGAAAGAAAAGAAATTGCAAAGGCCAAAATGTTTAACTTCATGATGAATCAATGTACTTTACTAAAAAGTACCTGCAAATAATTTTGATAGTGTTTTAAGGCTGATAGTTACCTCTTCACTCTGAAATAACTGTGTACCTGCAGATCTCATCCCAGAAACACACTGGACTATTTCTGAACAAGCTCATGGCTCCATTTTCCCCCTACCTACTTCCCTGTAACTTGTAAGAAAAGGGGTAGGGTGGACTCAACACTACTCTTCCATTGCTTCTAAAAAAGGGGTAGGGTGGACTCACACTACTCTTCCATTGCTTCTAACCACACAATTTGCCTTTAATGTTTGGGCCCCTGGATGGTACAACCGCTTTAACTCTGTTCCTCCAACATTATTAGTGAAAACATTAGCACTGTTTTCCCACTAACAATTCCTCTGCTCTGCACCTCTGGCTGATTGTGCTAGAAGTGAGTGAATATTCAACCTGTCCAGCTTGGTCTAATTCCTTTCCTGCCCTATCTCCCATAAATTTGAGGAGACATTGTTAAAATGCATGCAACTCATGCAGTGTTGTCAGCATTCAGAGGAGCCTTCCTTCCATTTCAGAGAAGAAAGAAGTTTGGAGAATCAGCATCACTTTTAGTATGTGTTTATCCATAAAGTCATATTTTGTTTGAGCAATTTTACCAGTTGATCTCTTGAAATTCCTTTGGTCCATATAGAAATCTCTGCAAAAGCCATTGCATCCCCTCATGATCAATGAACTCTGTTATCTGTCGGAATCACCTTAACTGGATGATTGTTTCATTCATGGGAAATTTCTAACATAGCTGGCTGAATTGGTTCAGTTAATTACTTGTCTTTCTCTGTGCAAAAGGCAGAGGAGAATTCTCTTTTAACACATATTCAGATTCAAGATTTAACCTAGACAGTGCCACAGGAAAACAACAGTACACTTGGGAACACTGAAAAAGCTGTTACTTTTGACTCAACAGCTCCAGAACAAAAAGGCACTCCATAACAAAGCAAGTGGTGAGACTCCAACTCACACACCACATCATGCTCCATACCTATGTTGTACATTATTCAACTGGTTTATAAAAAATTCAGCTCTGGTTTCCAGTGGCACTGTAGTTCCATGGGTTCCCATTGCTTCAGAAAGGCTATCCTTGCTGATCAGGAGGCCAGATGTGCAGCAGCATTGCCTCTTCTTCCACCTACAGCAGTATCTCCCATCACGTTCAGATGCAGGTTGTCATCTCAGGACTTGCAGTAACAGCCTCCTTCTTGGACTCAGCGGCAGATATGAAACTGCACACTGTGCTGTCCAGGGACACACTGCCCCACTCCAGGTCTGTGCAGGTGATGGCAGCCCTCTGCCATTTCACTTGTGAAACACTTCATCTGGGGCCTGGGGAGCCAGGAGACTTTCTATATTATTGTCAAGTAGACAATGCTTATTTCTGGCTGCCACCAGTTGGCATGGTCTGTAAAATGCCCAATCCCAGCAACTCAGCTTTTCAGGGCTCTTTAGGGATTTGTGGATTAAAAAATAGCTGTGACCAAGAAGAGGCATGTTACCAACTTCTATTTTCTATGCACTTCATAAAAAACCCTCGATATTTTACTTCAATAAATTCTGTACTTCCCCACTGACTCTCTAAGATGCCTGTAATTCTTAGAACACTCAAATAAACAGGATCAAGTCAATTTTGTTCGTCCAATGTGATGAGTCTGCCAGCCCTGTCTGTTGCCTTTCTGTGAATCTTAGTCTCCCAGGACGAGAGCCAAGTTTGACACCTGGTGCCAGCCAACACCTGATAGTCCAAGTTTTTTTGGCCAACACTTTTCAAAATGTACTAGTGCCAGAACCCTCTGCAGAGCTGATCATAAGAATTGTATGGACTGGTTTGCTTCATGGCAGCTCTCTGATCAGCTCAGTCATGATACATCTTTCTTGTTGGAGCCCAACAGCAGTGTCTCACCATCTCATGCCATTTCCATTTCAGTTTGAGTTACCAGGGAAAACATAATAAACCAAAACAGAAGGAATGCTGAGCCAATCAGCATTTCAACAATGGGACAACTTTTCTGACATCTACTTTCCTGTATTTTCAAACATGCATGTGTTGGCCCTTGCTTGTCTTCCCCCAACTTAGTTGCCATCTCTTGGATACAGAGATGAATGATGCCTTTGATAAGCCCTCTTGTTAAATGTACTGTGGTACTTCTATGGAAAAAAAAGAAAAGAGCAAATATGTGTTAGTAGCACTTGGACTTTAAAAATACTATTACACAATCATAGTGTGCTTAAGTCGATTTGGTAGTCAAAATTAAGTCATTGTTTCCATGTATTGCTTCGTTTCTCTTCCTAAATTCAAAAGATTCTGAGAGGTCCCAAATCTTGGGCTCCTTTGCCAATAATTATGTATCCATATCTTTACTTGTCATGAGGTATTGTTCTCAAAGGCACCTCCACCTTACCTGGGCCATTCCAGCTTCAGGCTCTTGTTATGCCTTATGAAGGTGCAGAAATGAATCTGTTAAACTTGTATATCTGGAGGAAAAAAATTATAATCCCTTCACTACCCTATAGCATTCATTCTTCTGACAGCTTTCAATAAAGTCCTGATACATAAGTTCAACACTGGAAATGTGTTTAGCTTATGTCATGAACTGCAGATAGTTTTGGAGACTTCTGCAGATTTCACATCCATCTCCAGCTCCGTCAGTTCAGCCTTCTGCTTGTTTTCTTTCCAAAATCTCAGTGTACTCTTTAAAAAGTAAGGGGATGATATGTCATTTAAGATGTATAAGATTGACACTTTCAAGTGATCCTCCAAAATTACTCAGATGTCCAGTCTGAAAGGGTCAGAAACCAATTTATTCCCATGTAAACTTGTCTTGATAGATTTTGTACTATATTGCTATTTCCCATGAGTATCCTCCAGAGGATACTCTTTAGGCTTTGGGACCCCTTTTGACTCTGTTTGCTGAGTATCTCTTCAATTCCCCACTTCCAATTCGAAAATCAGTGTGCAAATCAACTTGTCCCCTTCTTGCTCTTTGGGTAAGATTTCTCCTCCTGCATCTCTATTTAAAATGCACTTGTTCATCACCAAGAATTCTTGGTCTCTGTGGACCAGCACTTGGAAGAGAAGGGCAGCTTCCTCAACCCTAACTCTGGTTTTCTGCAAAAGATTTCCCACACAAACTCAATGACCCATGTCCTCTCACTGCTGTCGCTGCTGACTTGGAGCCTAGTGCTCTGACACACCTCATTGATAAGGGACCAAGTGGCAAATGCCCTCCCTATCAGAACCTTGCTCTAGAAAGGGTCTGGATGGTGGTGGTGCACCTGGGGCCACCTCAGTCTTATCACTGTAGAGGAAGCTGGTGATTCCTGCACTGGAAACTTGCCCCTAGAGCAAGATCTGTGTAGAAGCCCCTCTTCAAAAACCACAGTTAATGTCAGGTAAGTTACCTTTTTTTCCCCCTCAGTCTCTAATTAAACATCCCAATTATGCAGTTTAATCTAATTAAAGTAATGATGCAATTATACAATAATTGATACATAATCGGCATGCAAAAACCTGTGTAAAGATTATTTAACCAAGAGAGCAAATTTTAGATGAACCTTTTCAGTCTCTTAAAAGTATATCATTTTAGTAACCAGCTTGAGGAAGGGATTTTGCCTGCTCAAGAATTTATAAATCCTTACTGCCACTAGTAAAATTACTTTTTCAAACTATTTATGGGCATTTAGCTTCCATTGACTTCAAGGGAGTTGTCTCTGAGGTACAGACAGAAGTAAAGCTTAGAGCCTCCAAAAGGCTCACCACAATTATCTCATCCTAAGATGGCAAAGTGCTATGAAGTCATTTCAGGAATGCCTAACACTGGATTGCCTGCTGCTAGAGATGATAAAAAAATAAAATAAATCTTATTGTAGATTGCAAGAGAAGACAGCTCTATGGTACCTGTACGGGTACTTTCTCAATAAACCTTACCACTTAAGATAATTTTTTTTAATTAACTGCAAATTGCTTTCTTGTTATCCAAAATAAATGTGCAAAATGTGCATATTACATATGCACCACCTTTGCAGATGTATAAACTAAGCCTTAGCTGTGTATCTACCTAAGGTCCGATGCACCAAAATGACAGTGTGAACAGGGATGCAGGAGTCTTGGCTCTAATGGTATGAGCAAGAACCTGGTTTTCTTGACTCATTTTTCTGAAACAGATAAACTGAGGAGTGTGTGTTTCATTGTATGAGGATGTCAGCTGTATCTGCAATGGCCAAAGACCCATGTTCTAAAATGACACCAGAGACCTGGGGGCTTGTCTGATAAAAAATGGGATTTCTTCTCATCCTTGGATAATGCTTCCTTTAGCCTACTCCCCATCCTCTTTCTGTTGTGCAGTGAACTGTGCAGTCTAAATGGCTTTTTCCCACCTGTGATGTCGCTGAATGTCAGCAATATTTTACCCTTGTTTTGGGAAGCACTGTGGAATCAAACATGTCTACATTTATATAATACTCTATAAGTAATCCAGCGTGCCTGGATATGTGAAGAAATGAAAATGGCTTGTCCCTTTCTTTGTCGCTGTTGCATAACTCATGCTTCAAACTAGGTGTGTTATATGGAGAGATGCTATAAAGTGAGTTTATTCAAAAAACCCCAGTATCTGTGTCAGTAGAACTATTTACAAGCAGGGAAATTACAGAGGAAAATGTGAATGCTCTCTGACAAGCAGTCGCTTCAGCTTTTGTTGTTGTTGTTTTTTGCACAATTTGCTGCTAAGGTTCTAGTTTTACGTGTTATTACCCATGTATGTGGAAGTATAATTTTGATTTGATCCATATTCTCTGTAATGCCAAAATTGCTGAGAAAATTTGCTGAGAAAAGTCTTTTAAATTTGGTTTCAATTCAAATATGATGGTTTTACTGTCATTTTTTAATTGTCGGTATTCATATTGCTAGTATAAGTGTTTAATCCTTTTCATGATAGACACTGAAAATATGTTTTTAAAAAGCCTACAGAAGAACAATTGTTCATTCCTGGTGATATAAATTCAGTTCTACATTTGGAATCACTGTGAGCCTGCATATATGGCCCCCAGTTTCCAAGCTTAAGAGGTCACAGATGCTTAGGTGACCCTCTGGTCACTGGTAAGGGTCACATAGGGAGAATTTTTGACTTCCAACTTTTTTTTCCTCACCCTTGGTGGTTTCAAACTGAATGTAAGAGGACACACTTGGCTAAGCAGTGTATAAAGAAAGTTTCATACTGAGTCCTAGTTCTTTGACCTAAAGGACACAGTTATTTCAAAGACAGCGGAAAAAAAGTTTTTCCCATGCCTTTCTTGAGGGAAATTCTCTTGTTGATGCGCTACAGAACATCAGTATGTACATCAGAAAAGACTGCCCAGGGAAGTGGTTGAGTCACCATCCCTGCAGATACTTAGAAGCCGTGTAGACGTGGCACTTGGGGACCTGGTTTGTTGGTGGACTTGGCAGTGCTGGATGAATAGTTGGACTTGATGATCTCAGAGTATTATTTACTCAGAGGTCCTTTCCAACCTAAACAAACAATTCTGTGATTTAGTAACAGACATCTGGAGATGGGAAGAAAGTAAGGTAAATGCAGCTAAAAGGTATGAAAAAATTCAGCAGGCATAGTACTGCACAAAAATCCCTAGAGCTCCAGCATGTCTATATTCCATGGGAAAAGTCAGCATAAAAACCTAATGTCCAGTTATTTCATGGCTCTGCTTATCTCTATTGCTGGCAGAAGTCTCATGAGTGTAGATCACAGGCAACATCATCATGCTAATTTTTCACCAGTCCTTATTTTTTTAGCAGCAGACTCACCCATATCCATCATAGGAACTTGCCACTGAATTTGCCAACAGTTTGGTGATTCTGATAGGCCAGGGGCTGCTGTCTTCGGTCAAGATACAATAACTAAAGGAAAATCTTTGAAAGAAGCATAACTGCCTGAATTACTACTCTTTTATATGTTTTTAAATGAGAATGTAAAGGCCAAGGGCATTTTTTCCTATTTAATACTATTAAATCCATCATTAAATCTCTCACTGAACACTGGGTGAATTTAATGGTGCCCTCAAGTGCCGATGCTGATGCTTGACTGTGTTAATATTGTTGTATATACAGATACAATAAATAACACTTAGCTAAGGTAGTGTTAGCAACCTTATTGGGTATATCAGTATAAACAGCTGCACTAATGAGATTAAGCATCAGAAACCAATGGCAATGTGAATCGAGGCACTGAGGCTAAAATATGGATGGGGATTCAACACATTGAACCTATCAATAAAACCGAACAGACTCTACTAAAAGCTTTACTGCTAGTTGGCATTAAAGGATTAATTTGAAAGTACAGTTTTTATTTTTTCTCATCTCATTTTATGGCATCCTCTGTCTTAAAACTCCTGTCTGGTGCACAAGTGTTATGAGTGCCTCTATTTGCTGAACAGTCTGCAAAACCTTTGGCAGGTCACACTGCTTTGCCTTGCTGTCACACAAGTTCCTTTGGTTGATGTAATCCAGCACTGGGAATTAGTTGGGTTTGTACTGCTGGTATTTTTTATGTCTGGTATTCTGAACACAGAGTTGCACTAGTTAAGTCACCTCTAGATCACTGTTTTATCTCTCTGCATACATCCTTTGGACGTAGTTGCCTTGCCCTTGCAGATTATTTTAAGCCACCTTAATTGCGGGATCCCCAAATGTTCATTATTACAGTACTCTTTTACCAGTGCAGAAATCTCCAACCGACTCCATTGCACTCTGAAGGTATTTCCAATTTATGGTTTTATTGCTAGTAGGGAAAAAAGCTTTTTGTTGTGGTCTTTCTTCTGATAGGCTTCTATGTATGCTAAAGCTTTGGAGGATATATCCACTGCTTTGTTTTACTGAGAAACTCTTTCAAAGTGAAAAAGAAGTGACCTAAAGGACTAATTCAAATCAACAGGGGTGAAAACCTTTCTTGGGCAAAGAAGTCCCTGAAGGCTTAAGTGGATATTAATTGCTACATACACATTATCTGAACCTTCTCATTTCAGTGAATTGCAGTTTGATGCATCTTATAAGAGAAATCAAAATAAATTAATGTTTGCTGCCATGAAACAACCTTTTTTGACTTTTAGTATTTTAAGTTTCCAATTCTAAGGCAGTTATTTCTGATTCCCTACACTCTTAAAAATAGGTAACATAAATAAATAGTGGTAATTATATGTCCTGTTTCTTTTTTATTTATGTATTACTTTAATTTTTCCACATGATTTCTATGAGGTTAAAAGAAAAGAAAACATATACATCCTCATTTTTTAAATGTCAGCAAAGGAATGTTAATTATATTGTAAAGTGGATAAGTAAATCATGTAGTTAAGAGCTCAAAAATAAACAGGCATTTGTAACCCTCTTATTTCCTTGCATACCTCTTTCATAATGTAGCCTATAATTTCATAATCACCTACTGTTTGCTGGAAAACATATTGAGAAATTTTTTAGAGAGTTGTAAAAACTTCTGCTAGCATCATTTTTCATATCATTCTAGCTGTAAAACCAGGCTGTCTTTGTGGTGAGAGTCTGGTACAGCATCAGCAGAGAATACCTAGAAATGGTCAGGCAGCGTGAAATTCTGTTCCACATAGGTTTTCTGTGCCCCATACAGGACCTTCAGCAGTTCAAGTTAAACAGTTAAAAGCTGTTTCAAAGGTCTGTTTGGTTTGCTTTCTAATAATTTAATGTGATTTAAAACAATTTAGATAAATCTAACTGTATTTCATTTTAGTTAAAATGGTTTAAAAACCATTGCTTTTTTTTAATAGATGCAAATTTCATATGCAGACAATGTCTGCAATAATGCGTAAGATACTGGTGTTAATCTACTTTTTAAAGAAATAAATGTGCAATGGATGAAGCCAGAACATGCTTTCAGAGTAGATTTAAGTCTTCAATATATCTTTTCATACCTTGTACTATTTTTTCCATCTGGAATCACAGATTGGCATTGGCACCCTCGGTACAATTTATGTCGAGACAAGGGTTTTCTTGAGGTACTTTCTGACTCAAGATTCTTTCAACCTTACTTCCAATTTTATAAGTTGAAACACATAATAATATTATGGTACTTGCAGAGATTATGGGGGTGCTGGGTGCCTAATTCAGGTTTGCAGACTACCTTGCAAATGAAAGCCAGTGCATATAGTAAGCATGAAAGGGCTCAAAACAGACAGAGCTTGAGACAATATCTTTGAGGAACACGCTTAATATAAGCACTAGACAAATGTAAATTGCATAGCTACAGAATGGTCTCCTTCCCTGCTCCATGGCTGTGTTTGCAGCTAGAGAGAAGCACACACAAAATGAGCTTTAACAAGAAATGCCAGATTGCCTAGGGACATCTGAGGCAAACAAAGGGGCTCTGCCTGCCTCTGACAGCATTGCAAAGGCCACCCACCCCATGTGTAGTGGGGAGTGATGGTAAGTGCTGTTTCATGATCATGGCACTGGCTCCTGAGAACGGGATGGTGAGCAGAGCTCCCAACCAGGCAGGCTTCCTGCTTGTGCACAATGCCCACACAAGGACTTCTGACACACTGTGCTGCTGGCAAGCCTAACATTTCCCTACACAAGGGATTGGCTTTCAACCCTCTCCCTGCTCTCCTAGAGGATGGTCCAGATCTTAGCTCCACTGAGGTACCCCGTGCTATCTTTCTACTGACCATAGCAAGAGTGTTGGGCAAATGCTTCCTTTGTGTTTATCCCCACACTCAAATCCTCAAGGTTTATTGTGATGCATCGGGAGCTTATGAAATCAGAAGCAGCAGAGGACAACTGTGGACTGTAGGTTACTGATACATACAAAAAAATAAGAAACTTTTGTTTCTATGTTTCCTAAAGCACAATGGGACATCCCTTTCTGGCAGTCACTCCTTTTCTGGTCAATACCTTGTATTGGTTCATGTGTATTCTTGACTTATAAAGTATGTGTTGACAACCATAAATGCTGAGGATTTTGGTGGACTGAAATATAAACAAAAAAATCCCACTTACTTACATTTTAGGTGTGAGTTTAAATGGTGTATCTTATCACCCAGAATGACTAGTGCTCTGACCTATGTAACAAGCCAGATTGCTTCAGCCAGTCTCCGCTGTCTTGAACCTATTATCTTGTATTTGGCTGAAGCAAAAAATTCAGAAAAACATCCTTTATGTTATGACTTGAAGAGATGGAGATGGGGATTTCCATAGCACTGCATCCCCACAGTGAGCCACCAGCTCATGAGAAGTTGTTCTTTTTTTCCTAGCTTCACCTTGCCTTTTTGTTCTTCTATCCATTGGCACACGGTACAAGAAGTATGTTCATTGTAACCCTGGTGATATTAGTGATTTTTGTCTTTTTCTATTTTTGTGAATTGGCAACAGTTTCCACTGATATTTTATGTCGCATCTTGAGAATCCTGTTGAAGGTGTTGAGTAGAGGTTGTGTCCTTCCTTTGGACATTTGACAGTTGGATAGAAGTCATGTTACAGGGGGTTTTCCCCCATGAGGATGTTTACACAAATCAAGCATAATGGCTCTTAGTGTAACAGAACTGATCTCATCTGTGATCTTTTCTCTGTTTGGTTTGGTTTTGAGTTTTGTTTTTGGGGTTTTTTTTCCCAAAAGAATTCCTCAGAATTCCCAGCATTTCTTAAGAAATGTGTTCAAAAAAACAAGCTATTACAGCATTGGTGTACCCAGTGCTGTTGTGCTACCATATTCAAATGCACCCTAATGGATTGAGTTCTTAGAGCAAGAATATGAGATGTGGGATGTTTGTTTTTAGTTTCTTGTCCTCTGATGATCCCTAACTCCTTTCTGAGTCCAGTGTCCCAGTCTCTGATATTCTTAATTTCTGGACATGAACCTATGTTCAGCTCTGTAAACCTCTGTACCCTTAGCTGAACTAGTATCTGTTGGCTTCAGACATCACATCGTGCCATTATGCTACTTCTAGAATACAAACCAGGAAGATTTAACATCTTTCTGTCAATTCAGATCTACGAGGCATATGATGTAACCTTGAGAACAGATGGCTGAATTCACATACACTGAAGCACACAGTGCTACACTGATTTCTTAATCTCATTCTGAATAAATGACTTGTATATGAACAGATTCCCCAAGTTGTCAGAGCATCATAAACAAAATTGTTTGCTAATTGCAGTCAGCCACATCCATGCAAGGTTGTCCAGAAAGGATTTACAGCTGCTTTGCCTTGCAGAACCTCTTTGTTTTATGGCAGGGAAAAGGGAAGGAGAGTTTCTGTCTTGATGCTCAGCTCTTCTGCCCAAGGCTCCAGGCTGGTGTAATTTTCACCTGTAAACTGAACAGATTTCATTTAATTGCATTAAGAAACCATAAGTGCAAAACCTCTTGGAACTGGACTTTATAGAGCTACATTTGACAGCTTTTTAACTTCTAATACTTCTGGCTTTTTTCTTTTTATGGGTATTTCTTACCCTCTCTATCATCTTCACACACTGACCAAGTTTGTTGTAGTAGCACAGAACAGAAGCTTCCTTGCTTCTTGTTATGGTTGGCAGCCTTCACAGGTGTGTTAGCCAGAAGGCATTCTGGTAGCACTTTCAACTTTAACCCAGAGTACAAGGTATTTACTTCACATAGTGTCTGCCCATTACTTGTGCACAGAGCACACAGGCATCGCTGTGTTCCACCCGAAGTTCGTGAAAGTTGACATACTCCATCAATTGGCTGAACAAGCAGAGCTAAAAATACCGATTCATACCCACTGGTGAATCGCCAGTGTGGATGCACAAAGGAGCTCTTTGAGCGAGCTCCCAGGTTTCCAGGAACCAAGTCTTTATGGTACCCCCAGTCCTCTTAAAATGGCTTCAGGGGTATGAAATAGGAACTAAGAACAAATTAGACCAAACCCACGACCTGCTATTTCATCTTCTGACCCGGATCACTAACATACCTATCACAAAGCTTCCAGCCTCCCACAACATAAGAAAATGGAAAAATTTGTTTAGTTAAAAAAAAAAAAAAAACCTAGATTTTTTTTTTCCCCACAAAATTTGCTTCAATGACCTCCCTGCATTTAGCATGTATTTTTGTCTGAATTAATGAAGTGTTTATATTAAAACATTGCATGCATTTGTGTAAGGTATTTCAGTATTGATAAATATTTACTGTGATGGTATTTCTGTCTTCTCTAAACCACAGATGTTTTCCATACTAAATGTGTCTGATTTCAGCTTCCAGCATTTATTTCTCTGCTTTTTTTTTAATACAATCATACATCAAAACAAGAGTAAGACTCTGAGCAGTCAATAGTCTTTGTTTTAACTTCTTGAAATGTTTTGAGAGCAATCCTGAGGCCACTACTATTGCCTAAGAATTAACATGTTTGTTACAGTCTCTGAAAATGTCAGCTATATGCACTTTTTCATTATTATCTGAAATCATGCAGAGATCTGGACCTTGAGGTATCCTAGGTCTTTTCCTTTTCTCTTTTTCCTCCCCCCACTCCCAAGAGACAGCTATTCATCTTCATTAGCCACTTCTGTTAGCTTGCTGCCAACTGAGACTAGAAAACTAGCTGCATCAGTCTTGCATGGCAATTCAGGAATTTGAATCCATAGTCCTTGGGTGCAGGAGGTTAATGCACTAATAAAGATTGTACCTTGATTAACCACATCATCTCAGCTTGCTCATGCAAGGTTAGTTTTCAGACAGTTTGTTGTATCATATGGCTCGATGCATTCATCTAGAAACATAGTTTCTTACCTAGGAAGAGATATTCATCTTTGTGAGTAAAGGAGAAATTTTATCCTTTTTTTTTTTCATTTCAGCGAAGGATACTTTTTAAAAATTAAGGAAACTGTCTAAATGCTCTTCTGTGATTTACCTGTAAAACAACACCTTCCTTTCCTAATAAGGGGAGGAGGGAGGTTTTTCCTAAGCTCTGATATGAAAGAGCATGACATGGATTATAAGCTAATTAACTGGTTTTTAGAATGAAACTACATTTCTTTCAGATATCCATAACTTCTTCTAGACTTACAGGCTCATTTATTTCCCCCAAAATGAATAAAAATTTGCAAGCTTCTATGTTAAAGATTTACAATCATACAAATGAAGGACCTAAATAAGTCAGTTTGATAAGTAAGCAGCTGTAGCCTTCTTTTACATTTATCTGTCCTAGATTGCTGAACCTTGACTAAGTGTTGCAGGTTATTTTCAGGATGGTTCCACTAAAGCAGAGATAACATATTCCAAACAGAAACTTATTGCACTGGCATTTCTGATTTGCTGTAGGGTGAATTGATCCACAGATCATGTTGCAAAGGCTCATGATTTGGAATGGTTTAGTTCTGTAGATACCAGATATCTGGAGATTTAATGCTGAACACGTTCTTTAGTGCTGCAGTCTGCAAAATCTCTTACCTTCTTCCTTTTCATAGGCCTAATTTCTCTTCTTTTCCTTTCTTTATTCCCAGCTTATGGGCATGCTCATGCGCACGCACACACACACTCACAAGTCCCGTTTCTATCAAGCAGTTTCTGCTGATGACCATCTGTGCACTTCTGAAGAACCAAGCACAGCAAAAATGACACAGTCACAAGCTACACAATTACCTTTATCTCTTTGTTTAGAACAAACAAAAAATATTCCTTGACAAGCACTTGCCCCTGGATTGTCATGTATCCTTGGACATTATACCAATGAAGTCTAATTAAAGGAATTCATATTACAGAAAGCAGCAGAGCATTTGGAGAGTCTTGGGACTGGTGCCAAAGTGGAAGTGTGGTAGAATGTGTTTGCAGCAGATTGCTATGAAAAAAATGATTCCTTGAAATCATTTTAGCAGGAGTAGGAGAGACAGAAGAACTGCTGACTGAGGTTCAGTGCTGAACTGGCACCCAGCTCAGTGTCCTTACTGCAATTTCAGCACCATGATAGGGAGCTCTCTGTAGTTCCCTTATTTCATCCTTCAGTTAGTGGGTGAAATCATGTGTGCCGCTTATCTCAAGTTTAGAAAGCCTTTTGCATCACACATGACAAATATTAACTATAAATTAAAACGCATCCAAATGAGTGGAGAGAAAGTAAGTAAAAAAGAAAACAACTGAAGCTAGAAAATCACAAGGTATTTTGTCAGGTGGCGATGGTTCTGAATAACATGTTATCAAAAGGATAATGACCAATAGGAGATGCTCAAATGGAAAGCAGAAAATTATCAATTGACCAAAGGAAACTATGGGGCTGATGAGGAAGTAGAAAAAGAGTTCTAAGTATGGATAAGTGACCTCATCAAGAAACAAGACTAAGCAGCTTTATCTTTTCATTTTGTAGGCCTGTATTGAAGGTTTGGATTAGAAAAGTTGCAGCAATAACAGATACTATAGGAACCAATTTTGAAAAAGAGAAACTTGGCTTTTCAAATGATAGGAACCTTACCACAGTGAAATACTGTCAGCTTTGACACAGTCTCCAAAAGTTTCAGTGTCTGACTCTTAGCTTTGGATATTTGACACTAAAATCATAGCCATGTTGTCAGCTAGTGGCAAGGTGGCTTCATTGAATTGAAAGGGATATTTCCCAACTGACAGCAGTTTAAAAGAGAGACTCGTGTTGAAAAAAAAAAAAAAAGATAATATTGTGGAGACAGAAGAGTAACTAGATTAGAGGTTCTCAAACTGTGTCTTGTGATTACCTGCTAAAGGGTCTTGGAAAGCTCTACATTAACTTTGCATGGCCTTGACTTCCAGCTGAATAAATATATCTAATGCTTCCCTAAAATCTGCATTTCAGTGTAGGTAACTACAAAGACAAATCCTCTCCAGTCCCCCTGAGCTAACCAGCAAGAGTATTTGCAAAGGAAAATTGTGTCTCACAAATCTCCTGTAATTCCTGTGATATGTCAGAAGAGCACTGGATGAAGTTGAGTCAGCTAAAATAACTTTCAAAAGGTCTTTGACAGGGCCCTTTATGAGATGCCACAAATATTTCCTAAATCATCATGTGTAGAGAGACAAAATATTATGAATCAAAAATCAGCTGGGTGAGCACAAGCAGAGAGGAGGATTAAACAGTCAGCTTTCTTAATGATCCAAGGATAAGTTCTGGTTTTGGCACCGAGTGAACAGCAAGATTATACATGCAGTAAGACTTTAAATCTAGATTATACCTATCTCCTTACTTGTTATTAATTACAGTTTTTCTGAATCAGTTCAACCATTCCTGGTATCATGTGCCACACAGCAAGACTGATGTCACTAGATAAATAGCATTGCCTTAAATCTAGAGTGAATACTATTATTTACCTCTGCATGGTACTTTTCCTGAAAAATTATCTACAAGCTAGGGTTAAAAGCTCCAAACAAAACACTGCCAAGCAGTCATTAATCCCCAAGAAATGTCTGGTTACTTAATTGTTGCTGCAGATAGCAGCAACAATTGGAGCAAGGATATGCAATACTATAGAAATCTTTATTTGTAAGTTTTCCCTTCAGAGAGAGGAAAAGCCAAGTTGGCATGTTGAGTGAGATTAACTGGACTTGGACCTTTATAGCTTGTAAAACTGGACATTTATGTTTGATCACTGAAAACTGATTTAGTAGAGGTAAAGATGAGTAGAGTTGCAGGGTTGTAGAGTTACAGTATGCATGTGAATGAGACGTGCCATCACCACCAGCACCACAAAGATGCTAGTGCAAGGCAACATTGCTGCAACTCTCACAAGGAGAAAAGTGTGTTACAGAACAAAGAGAGGGTCCTGAGCTGCTCTTCGGGCTGGTGCATCTGGCTGCAGGAGGAAGAGGGCAGTCATTGTCGGCTGAAACAAGCTGTCCTCCAGTAAGCAGCCTGGTCCTGGTCAGGGCTTCTGTCTTTGATCTAGATATCTTTGTTTTCCCCACTTCTGGACCCCAAATATCTTCTCAGTACTTTCTTTAGTTGACATTGTTCAGGGCTTTAAGATTAAGTTAATCAAGTTTGAAGAAGACTATAAATTTGTTTTAAATTGGATCATTATCTTGTAGTGGCTGGAATATTTTCTGCTGCTAGAAGTTTCTGACTTATTTTTTGTTTAATTTATGCTAAAAAGGACCCTGCTCTTTCCCTCTTTCTAATTTCAAAAACCTTTTGTTTCCATCAATGTTCTAACACCAATTTGAAGGTGCTAAGGCTCTTAAATACATTTAAATTTTCATCAGTCTTTTTCAAACAGTTTTCAGTCCAATGGGTGCCTTATGTCAGTACTGCCAATCCCAAATTCCAAATGCAGGAAAGTTTCCTGAAAAGAGAAGATGGGCATGAAAGTTCATTTTACAATAGAAGTTGACTCCTTTCTGTTTAGTTAGTTAAATGGTTGCCATTTAGACTTGCATTTTCAGACATTTCACACCATGTACCAAAAAAAAAAAAAAAAAAAAACTCGATATAATCATATGTCCCTACTAGTGTTTTGAATCTATCTCAAATATCTTCAGATAGAATCTAAAATCCTGAGACTTGGCACACTTGAACATATTCTGGATTTGTTTCTGCTTGATCTTGCAAAGTGTTGACATTTTCTGGACACCTAAATCCTTTCTCCTGATTTTTGAGGCTCTGTTCTTGGCAGCCAGAAGGACTCTCTGCACATAATGTTTCTGTTTTCAAAAAAATATTATACTACATTTAAATCTTACCATTCCTCAGTGCTGACAGCCTGTAGTTTGAGACACTTTTCATGGTGGCTTTCTAATTATTTTTTCCTAATTTTATTTAATTGTATAGTTGTCTGAGATTCAATGGGTAGAGATAAATAAACAATATGATCACAACTCAATGTATTATTCTAGTAAATTCACATTCAGATATTCATGATAATGGCACGTTATTAACCCAGGAAGATATCAGTGGTCTTACTAAATCTTTATGTCAGAAAGTGTTACATCAAATTTAAATTATGTAGAAAGCTTTATTATATAGCACAACTGAAAGTAGAAATAGGAGAAGAGAAGTGACTTAGAGAAAACAGAATAAGACCATTAAGGCTATTTTTCATTGAAGTGTGGATGAGAAATAATGTTGGAGAAAAGAAGAAATGAAAGATTTTGACATGTCAAAAAGAAAGGTCACCCTTATTTTTAATCAACCCTCTGGTCCTTTCTGTGGATGAAGGCATCATTGTCAGACTCGGGCAGGCAAGGTGGGAGGAAAGAGCTCTGCTGCTGTAACAGATTGGTTTGTGCTGGCACAGGGCAGACTCCTCAGGAGATGTTTCCCTGAAGGTGACACGGGGGTCACCAGTTGTATAACCTGGAAGAACTGCTTCTTGAGTAAATGGCAGTCACAAGCACCAAATAGAATATTTCACAAGTAGCATAACTTCAGGTCAAAGCCACCAGATGTTCCCAATCTGGCTGCTTCCATTCTTCAACTGAGATAATGTATAGCATTGCCCTTCAGAAGAAAGGGACACCGTCATTCCCATGTGTTCTTTTGGTCTCAGCTCCTCTACTTGTAGGGAAAAGCACTTTGGTTGGGAACAGGGTTTTAGCAGTGGAAACATCTCTAATCTCAGTATGCAACATCACATTTCTCTCAAAATAAATGGTCCTCTGAGGGAAAAGTGAGAAAAGCAGGTGTAAAAGTGGTACTTTTTAGATAATAGACTTAGGGTTAAACATTCGCATTGCAAGTCTCCTGTTTGTCCATTTATAGTCATACACCTTTACTGTTGGAATATTTCTTAATACATAATTCCTTAATCTTTTGCAAACAGGAGCATGTGCCAGATACTTGTAGCAAACAGCAATCTGATTGCCTATGTTTTTTGCTGCCTGAGTTTTAAGAAGTTACTGTATATTAAAAATTGCTCTATACTGTTATTGCTGGCACTTATCAGATAAAGAATTCATAAGATGAATGATCTGCCTCAAAGAAGTGAAAAGCAAAGCAATTCTGATACTGAAACTGCAAACCAGATGATGCTCTGATTAGAAGCACGCACATAGATTACAGAAGTATAATAAATCATGTAACTTTTTAGCCTCAAATAAAATAAAAGAATGCAATTTTTATTAGGAAATAAACTGTTTATCAAGAATGCTTTAAAGGTGACATTTATTGCTAATAAACTGTGTTGAAAGGGCTGGTCCCTTTCATTGGCAGAACAGCCAGAGACTTTCCACTATGTAACAAATGCAGCAGCTCAGTCCATGCCGGGTCAGGAAGCAGTTCCGTCAGCGCTAATGAAGGATGGGCAAGCGACTCACATACACTTTTTTTCAAACAAGAACATTTCTTTTCCCTTTAAAAAGCAATGAGTCATGGAAATAAAACTCCAGTATTATTTTAGAAGATTGTGGATCTCTGCATGGCTCCTTGGAATATCACTGAGAAACAATTCCACAGTCAGTTAATGTAGCAAAACCCAGCAAAGCATCTGCCAGACAGACTCTTGATAGGGTCAGCAGTCCCCCTGCTTGGGCAGGATGTTATTTGCTCTTCAGTTCTTTGAACGTATGGGCCAACTTTCCAGGGTTTTCATACTTGGCACTATTTCTCATATTAATTCTCATATGACACTCTGTACCAAATACTGTGGCTGTTGGTGGGCTGTTGGTGCTGAACATGTCAAAAAAAATATGTCCATCCCTTAAAATTCTACACCAGAGAGGAACAAGCATCTTGTCTGAAGTGTTTCATTCATCTCTCCAAAGTAGCCTTGCTTTGGAGACCAAATAGTTCAGACTTCAATCATAAGAGTATTGACCATGTGCCTACCTGCTACCTGAAGCTGTGTAAAGGATGACTACATAAAAGTCAGGTCAAGCTACATCTGTCTCTTAGGTATGAAAAAATGTCCCTCAAGAAAAAACAGGGAGGAGAAAAAGGTGGAGTGCAGCACACCTCATTTGGGGCTTGCCACATATGTATGTCCTGCAAGGCACAAACACGTTGGAGTTAGGAACTTACTCAACTCCTTTACAACGACAAAGGCAATTTTAGGAATTAACTGTTAGCAAGTGGTAAGCATACCATTCGGACCTTGTCTGTGAAATCTGTTTTGTGATTCGTCCACAGTGTGTACCCCATTACTTGGTCATGAATTGAAATTTGTACTCCTGTCTACAAAAAAATGCTCTTCTATTAGTTTCACCAGCCTGAATACATTGTGTAATTAAAATGTATTTGCAGATTGTCAGAAAAATCAAACTTTTTGCACTTAAGATGCGTTATCTATTCAGGAAAATGAGGCGGTGCTTAGGAACTTCTTTCAAGAGTCTATAAAAACCATTGTAGCTCATATTTTGTCTAGATTATATGAAAACTTGGCATTTCCTGGAAGCTGGAGTAACTTAAATATTCCACAACCCAGGTACACTTGCTACTGATATGCTATCATTTCTCCTTTTCCACTGACTTTCTAAATGCAGTTTGCTGAACAATACTGTTTTTCAGGAGATGACCCATTCATGGCCTCCGCCACTGTCAGCTATTCACACACCAGGAAAGGCAGAACAAAGCAAGTTTCCCTTCCCAAACAAGGTAAGACATTCAGCATCATGTAGAAACATTCCTCCCTCACCTCACAATATGTCCTACACAGGCACTGACTAAGTGAGTGAGGTCTCTGGGCCAAGGCTGATACCATGGTGCATCTTCTTCATGCGTGTGCCAGTATTCCCTGTCTTTTCCCTTCTTACAGCCTCAGCAGGGCTACACGGTCTGCATCTCTTGGCAGCAGAATTGATGGTGTTGTGGGGGGGGTCACAGGTTCCTCATGGCAAGGCAAAACCACAGGTGTGTCTGGTGGGAGGTCCAGATGGGGTGGCTTCTGCTGAGGCTCCTGACTGATACCTGTGGGCACAGTGAGCACTGGAAATTCAGGGAGCTCCTCCTTGCATACATTTCTCCTGCGTCATTTGGCTTCACCAGCTGAGATTTTTATTGAAACATTTGAGATATGAGGAGCCTTCACTAGTACAATGGCCTCTAGTTGGACTTGAGGACTGGCCATGCATCTTCTGCCACCATCCTGGCTTCAAAGGGGCAGCTTTGCTAGGGAAGCAGTCAGCCCAGTGCCATAATGCCCAGAGGGGCCACAAAAGCTTTTGTCACAGAAACATTTGATCCCTCAAGGCCAAAGCCACTAGGCCTGCTGGTGCTCCCTTAAAACCAGCCCCACTATTGGATACGTGCCTAAGGGAGAATGCAGTGCAGCATGGTAAAGCTCATCAGCACAAGCTTGGGGAAACCACATTATTTATACATGGTAAGTCAGGAGGGAATGAAATCAGCTAGCTTGTGCAAGAGCCAATAAATTTCACATTGTATCGCCATATACTGTTTAGATTCACAAGCATATTTCATGCAGTGTTCAAGCTTGAAAGATGGCATTGATGCTGATTATAGTCTTTCTCCTGTTAAAGCAAGCTCGTTTGGCAACTTTTAAGTCCATTCTGCAAAATTTAGTTCAGGGAATAATTGTAACTACAAAGCCAAGAAAACTTCATTTGCCTACGATAAAACAGCTTTTCTGTGGATGAGAGTGTCATGATTTTGAAGTATCAGGGGTGTAAACCAAGATATCTCTGGCATATTATGAAAGTAAAAGAAGGAAATAACTCACTATTTGCTTGTTGAAGGCAGACAAATGACTAAAGATGGTCGATAAACCAGAGGCTTGTTAAGTTAGAGTAAGTCCTGAAGAATAGAGGTGGCTCAGCAGCTCACAAGCAGGTGAAGTGCCTGATAGGGATGACAGAGTGCAGTGGTGCTTGCAGTGCTGCAGTTTCTGCCACAATTATCACCATACGATGTGTTTGTGTGGCACATGTGCAGATGTGCACGGGCAAGACATGCACCTGTCAGTGGATCTGTGTGACCATCGTGAATCCACTTCCTCACAACTAAGTGCATTGTGATAAATATAGGAATAGGGGAACCACAGAGCAGAGAGCAAAGATATGTGAATAATGGTTGATATTGACTTTCTCATCTTCTCTCTGCCTGTTCATCCATCTCTCTGGGAAATTTTCTATTATTTTGAATTGCAGAGCCATTTCAGAGATCTACCATTCATTTTTAAAGATATTTTTTAAGGTGGTTCCTTTTTTTTTTTTTTTTGCCAAAGTAGAATTTCCTTCTTTTTTTTTTAAGCTTAGGATGGACAAGATTTCATCTAGTAATATACGAGCATACTTTTGTATGTATAACAACATCACAACTGTATTGTGGCTTGGGTGATCTGCATGGCCAGAAATTAGAGTGCTTTGTGTGGGATGGGAAAGAAATACCTTAAAAAACTCACCAGAGTCCTGAAACAATCCTATATTACTTGCCATAGATTATGTTAGACACCACTTGTATTTTAAAATATTTTTAAAGTTATTCTGTGGTTTAATCTGGTAATCTGTACAGTTATAGACTTCAGAAAGCATCTGCTCTTCAGGGTCTAAAATGCAAAAAATGGTTTCCTAATTTTTCAAACATGTTTTTCAAACCTTCATAAGCTATCTATTTTTTTCACAAAGCATGGTGTAAAATCTTTATTGGACCTTATAGAGAATGTCTCCAAAGCTCTTAGAAAGCTTTCCCACAGGTAAACTATGTAGCCGTCCCTACTTTTCAAAACCTGAGGGCTACACCAAACTTTTGTGGAACGCACATTATTCAGATAAATGAGTCTGTCAGTTAAGTAGTGACCAAGGCCAGTAAAGAGACTGAAAGGCTACAATCAGGGCAACAGCTTCTTCTTGCAGTTTTAAGTCATGCACAGTAACATGAATTCCTTTTCAGTCTTAATGGCATGTTGAGACGCCAGTTCAATTCATTTGCAAAGACTTGCAGCAAGAGAAGCAAGCAGGCTGCACTCACTTTTAACAGAAGACAATTCCTAAACATAAAAACACTCATCATTTTGGGAATGGGAAAAAAAGAAGCTTGTAGGACTCCTGCCCTGTTACAAGGGTGCAAATCATAACTACTTTTCTGTCCGTAAAAACTGACTGTCAGCATCATTAGTTCGCATTCATGCCACACTGCTTTTAACCTGCAATTCAAGTAATTAGCGATCTGACAGCTTGGAACTTGAAATTTATTAATTAGGCTATTAAAGTTGCAAAGGCCAAACCCACTGTAGCTAAAGTGGCTTAGAAATCAGTCTAGTAATAACAGCTAAATATCTGATATTTATATATCACAAATATAACAGAATTGTACATTTGAAACTGCACATGTGAATGTATCAATCAATGTAACTTAAATGCTCATTTGATGGAGGGGATGGATGTGCATATGCTGTACTTCTGTATGAAATCAGGCCTCATTAACATGGGAGGTCTGCATTGATTCACAAGAATGGGAGGGGAGTCTGGGTCGGATTTGACACATGTGGCAGTGCCCAGTAGGTTTCCAAGTACTAAGCTGCTGGAGGAGCACCACTAGAGACCTGTCCTTTATGTAATGGGGGTCATAAAGTTGTATTTCATCCTTAACTTTGAATTTTGTTTCTCTCTGGAATTAATTTGAATTTACTAGGAAGGGGCAATGACAGCCTCTTTATTTCTTGTTTTTCAAAGCTTAAGGATAATTGATTGAATGTGTGATGTGACAGCCTATATGTGCTTTTCTTCCTCCTATCTGTGCCACACTTTGTTATGTACAAGTGATCAGGCATTTCTTGATTTTAATTTTATTAAAAGCATCTTAATAAATAAACTTTAAATGAATAATTAAATTTGTAAATAAAAGCTCACTTGATGCTTGTGGGGATGAGCTTTCATGTTCAAGCATTAATTCTCTTATGCAGGAAAAAATGCTGTTAATTCTACTGCCTGCTTTGCTCTCTTTTTTTTAACTGTGCTTTCTTGTCTTGATAGTTTGATCAGGTGTTTGATTTCTGGTTATGTATATGTGATATTAGGGGATCAGCCATCATTTTCTTATCTGAGAATTAATTTAGGCTCTCCAGGAGAACTGGTTTCTTGTCACAAAGATATTGGGTGATTATTCTCAGCAGATACTAAGTTATCATAGTGATGTTGTTCTTTACAAGCACAATTCATTTGCTCTTTCCTTTCTTGATGATTTTAAGAAGCTGGAGGAAATAACAGTGGAAAATAATCTTCAGAAATCAAGGCTTCACCTTTTTTTTTAAAGTTACATTCTTTTTTTTTTCCTCCATTAGTGGGAACATTCTGTATTTCTGTATGAGATATTTTTACTGGCCTTTGGCAGAGGCAAGATACTGTGCTTAGCAGTTAAAGGGAAGGATGCATTCTTCCTGATCCTTGTTTAGAAATTTCAAACACTTTTACAAATGCAAGGATATTTCTCTCAAAAAGATTGTATTTCCCTGAACTTCTCCAGGTACATAAATTCTCTGTTTCGGAAATTGAACAGGCTCTAAAAGCATACTTTTATTGGGAGTGTGGTTGGCTACAAGAATAGCATTTAAATTGAGGTGTACATACCGCTATATCACCACTGCAAGCTGATCTTGACTTTTTAAGATTACATTCAGTCACTAGAAAAAAAACAGGCTTTAATCTCTCTTCTTCAGAAACATTCACAAAAAGCTGATGCAATTTGTCAAAAGTACACAATTTCAAATTGCTGAGAAATTATTCTTGGCATGTGAAACATGATACAGATCTTTTCATATTGCAGTGGAAGGTAGAAACTCTTGGGGCTTTCCCAAAGATTTGATGTCTCACATTACAGGTATGTAGGATAGAAGTGAGTTGCAGTTGTGTTTTATGGTATTAAAATTACAGATCAAAGCCATGCAATCTGGACAGAGCAAAATGTGCATATAGAGGGATTCTGATCAGCTGAGCCCTCAGGATGTCAGGGCCTGCTATCCAGCCAACCTCTGTTTAGAGGGCCCAAGAAGCTCCTGGGTGCCCCCAAGGAATTCTCCTGAGTGACTTAGCAGCACAATCTCAGCCCAACCAAGTCAGAGCATCCTCGACTCTCTAGGGACCTGTAGTTCCTCTCTGCATGAGCTGTGTGTTTGGCTCATCTCTCTTCCTCTGTGGACCAGGGATCTGCTCAAGCACCCAGTTCCTCACCAAAAATGTCTGCACGTGTTCCTGTGGGTGCCTGGTCTCTCTGAGCAGTCGTAACTGCAGCTATAACTGCAGCATGCATATGAGGTGGCATTCCTTTGTGTGTCTGGGTATACACAGGATATTTTTCCTGCTGCCATCCATGGCAAAGTATTATTTTTTCCCTTGATTTAATTATCTTTTTGTGATGGTTTATATTTGTATTTGGGGGGGGGGGGGTGTTAATATATTTTTATGAATGCAAACAAATTCTGTAAGTAAAACACAGTGAGCTAATATTTGCACTTGAGGGAAGAGTGGTCTGATTTATTGCACCACATTCACAGATATTGCTGTTGTCATACAAGGTCGACCTTGTAATCTCAGGGACCCAGAACTAGTCTGTATTTTCATTCTCTGATGCTGTCAATGTCAAGATGTGAAAAGAAAAGACTAGCTGTGCTAGTACCTCAAGAATCCAATGGTCCATGAAACAATATTGGCCTTCCCTCTGTCTTTTCATTTGAACTTGTAGAAGATAATAGGTGGGTTTTGGCTGATCAATACATGAATAGTGAGCAGGAGAGTCGTAATAGCTATACAAGGAATTGCACCATTTAAAGGTTGTTGTAGAATAAGTTTACAAGCCTAAGAATTAATGGATTTTCCAAGAAATATTGGACTTACTCTTGTAAATTAAAATTACTTTGAAACCAAATGAATTATCATCAGTGCTGTTTGTACTGTTAAGGTAATGTCTAAGAAAGCATTGCAGCAAAAAAAAAAGCTGAAAAAATGATACACCTTCCCTTTTTTCTGTTATTACTGTAGGAGTCACAACAGGGATCTACAGGACACAGCAATACAAGTAAGTACCAACTCATTTCCTGGCTTCATTGGGTAGAGGGGTTCAATGACTGAAAAAGAAATTACTAATGAAGTAAGGGATCAGTGGCAGACTGGGACAGCACAGAGCCTCAGGAGGCAGTACTCAGCTATGGACAAATATGGAGAACTGAACTGAAGAGTGACCATCAAAATGTCAGCTCTTTTGGTTGCCTGGGAAGAACAAAAAGTTTTCATTTCATTATGTCTGTTCCATTATGTAAATGAGAAAGACTGAAAGAGCAAAAGAGTGGTTTTTTTGGAAAGCCAGAAAGGAGCTGACCTAGTTGCACAGTCAGATCCAGACTGCCAGAAAATTATGCAAGAAAACTTGTTATCATTTATCTTTCATATGCAATGGTATATTTGGTGGCCATTGCACAGTAATAAGCTACATAAATCTTGACAAACTAACACTAGATAATGTTTCAAAGACTCTGTGGCTGTGGGTCTTTTTGCCTAGCAGTGTGGGTAGGGAAGTAATGGGTGCTTGTGTGGCTCCTCCTCAGGGCTTTCCAGTGGACTCCAGTTTACAAATCATGGTGCAGATCAGTAGTACTTTAATTACATTTAGCTATGGTAAAAAACTTAGCATCTGTATTGAACAGGAAGATTGAATTGTTTTGCAAAACAAAATATTAATCCTCTCCCTTGACACCTCTGAGGGTTGTTGATGTTGTCTTGCATATTAAAAATACATTATTCTATCCTGCTTTCCACATAAAATCATCACAACCAAAAGAATTATTTTTCTAGCTTCCTGACCTGTCAGCCAACACAGAGCCCTGTTTGCAAATTGCAGGGCTGTGACTGAAGATGAAAAATGCCCTGAGCTTGTAGCTAGGGCTTTGAAAGGGTCTGGTCACGCACTGTGTGAGGGGAAAAGACATCCAGAGACACAAGACTAGAAGATGTAGGCTTTTAAAATGGTGTGGCTCTTCACTGAGGAAAGGTCAGCATAAGGAAGACAATGTTGTGAAGAAACATGCAGTGGTGTCACTTAATTGCTGGCATTGGTTTGATATTGCTGCAAGTACCAGCACTAAGGAAATAATAAAAAGCAAAGGGTATGAGGTTCTGTCAGAAAATAATGAATACAATAATGAGGGAAAGAAGCATGAAAGAACCATAATAGAGAGGGCTATGCAAACACAGGCAGAGGCACAAGCATGACAAACATTCTGGCTGAGCTGAGGGCTTTGCAATGACATCACAGGCCACAGTATTTGGCTAGCTTTGGTTCTAGCTGAGTATTTCCTTCTTCCAACACTTGAATAAAACAGATTGTTCTGGAGATTTAATGAAACCTGCATTCCTATGTATTACAAAATTGATCCTATGACCTTACAACTTTTCCCTGCTTCTTACTGCTGTGGTCTCTGACCCCTACTTCACTTCCTATTCCCCTGACTCTCCCACACCCCAAAGACTTCAGTTTCTCCTCTCCTCATTCATTCTGCTCAGCAAAATCTGCTGCTGGGCAGAAGCTACACTTTGTTCTGTCTAGCTGATGGCAACCAAACCAAAGAACAGTTGAACCCATGCAGAAATATTTTCTTCATTGGTGGCAAAAGTTAGGGTCACTGTTGGACACCCAGACACTTTTTCTAACATCACAGAGAGAGTTTGACTGATCCATGAGAATTCCTGTAGAGGTGCTGGAATAAGATATAAGAAAAACACAGTTAGAATGAAACTTAGACTTTACTAGTCCTGTATGTCAAACTCAAAGGACATTTGGAAAAAAATTATTCAGGTGTGTGGTGGGTTGACCCTGTCAGGACATCATGTGCCCACCAAAGCTGTTCTATTACTTTCCTGGACACAGGAGAGAAAATACAACAAAAGGATCATGGGTAAAGATAAAAACAGTGAGGCATCACTCCCCAGTTACTGTCAGGGGCAAAACAGACTCAACTTAAGAAAACAAATTTAACTTATTACCCATAAAATCAAAGTACAACAATGAGAAATAAAATCAGGTCTTAAAGCATCTTCTCCTCACCCATCTCTTCATCCTGGGCTCAATTTCACTCCCAGATTCTCTGTCTCCTCCCCAGGAGCAGTGCAGGGGACCAAGGAATGGGGGTGCAGTCAGGTAATCACACCTTGTCTCTGACACTCCTTCCTCCTCAGGGAGGGCGCTCCTTACACTCTTCCCTGCTCGGGTGTGTGGTCCCTCCCACAGGAGACACTCCTTCATGAACTTCTCATGAGCTCTTCCCACAGGCTTTGGTTCTTCATAAACTGCTCCAGGTTGGGTCCCCTCCACAGGCTGCAGTCCTTCAGGAACAGGGTCCATGCCCAGTATGGGTCCCAAACAGGGTCACAGGTCCTGCCAGCAAACCTGCTCTAGTGTGGGCTCCTCTCTCCATGGGTTCCCCAGGTCCTGCCAGGAAATACTAGCAAATTACTCCATGAGAAAGAACTCTAATGGTCAATGTATCATGTTATCCAAGGGTACATCTTCAGAGTCCCAATTAGCTGTTTTTTTCCCACTGCACCCAGACTTCTTTGGAGTGGCTCTTGAGCCTGTCAATTGCAATGGTTTTATTGCAGCTGCCAACATTTTGTTTCTCATGGATAGCATTTGTATTTCTGTCATCCTTCCCCCACAAGGAAATAAAAGCATTTAGAAACTCATAATGGCTGAAATTATACTACTCCTTCACAATGAATATAATTTATCCCTGTTACCCAGAAAGGGAAACTTAATCGGGTTGAGTGATTCACCGAAATTCCAGCTAAGAGGAGAGAATTCCTTTTCTGGCCACCCACTATTCAACAGAGGAAATCCTACAAAAGTTCATTTGAAATTTATTTTGAAATTCAAGAAATCTGGACACATCTTCTTCTTGTATCTAAAAAGACTGGGAAAGAAGTTGCTTGAGATGGGACAGAAACTAGCAAAGACCTCCCAGTTCTGTGGCTAAGGATCTGTGGACTGTTTCCACTGTGTGTTTTCTGCATACACCCGCTGACAGACTCACACCTGTTTCAGGAGACATACACAGTGCTTAGCATCTAAAACAAAGTGTGCTAACAGCAATCCCATAGTAAGGTAGGTAGCTTGTTCTTTAATTTCAAAAAGGCTAAGGGAAACAAAGGTTGGCACAAATTTTGCATAAGTCAAAACTAGAGAAGATTCAGCAGTTCAGCAAATGTCAGCCTCCCACAATGATGCCTGCATGCATTTGACAGGTTACATTAAAAAATCAAAAGCAAATCTTGATTTGGCCAAGAGTGAGTGTAAAAAAGTCAAATTATTGGATCAGGTAATTATCTTTTACATACCCTTATCCACAAATATTATCTGTACCGTATCTGTGGCAATCAGCTATGCTTAGACAATACACATTTGTAAAATTTCTAAGATTCAGTCAAGTGAGAATGAAGTTGGTAAGAACTGATAAAGCATTAATGACCAGGTTTTCTACTCTGATAGGCTGGACAGATGCATTTCTACCATCTGTACAGGCTTCATCCTTCCCCTCCACACAGAAGTATGTTAAGTGACAATTAGCATAAAAGCAGCTACAAATGCTTACGGTAGGGTAATCCATTAATATCCAGTTTGGCTAAATCACAGACATTCTGTTTCCTCACAGTACGTATGCTGTTTCCCTTGTTGCTGCATTAACACACATTGCTGAAAGTAGAACTGATGTGAACTCTGCTGGCAAAGCACTCAGGAATCCATATTCCCTCTCACACTCAAACAAACCAGTGTTCATGGTAATAATTCATCACTTAGAAAAGGCCCAAGTTACAAATAGAAAATCTTTGAATATATGCCAACTGTTACTGTTGGTTTCTTGTTCCAAATTACCATAATGCAGATGAGCTCCAGGGCTCCAGGCTCCGGAACGCTTACAAACATATATTGTAGCAACAGCTTCCTAGCCAGCAAGTTCACCATCTGGATATACTTTCTGAGGTCTTTGCTGAAAGTGGAGGGTGACCTAGAGATTATGGAGTGGATGTATTCCATCCTGTGTGGATGCCCTGCTCATGCCTAAATTTTAGGTGGCTTTAGCTGTCCACTTACTGTGAATGCTGAGCTTCCCTGAAGGTCCGTGAAGGCATTGTGGTTTTGAAGTCATCTAGAGCTTTCCCCATCCTGTTTAGTAAAGTCGAGGTGCCTCAGCTGGGTAGACACAAGCTGTACCAGAGGGGAGAATGAGATGTAAAATCACTGTGTCAAGGTGATTGCAATACCCAGAACTTCCACTACAAGACAGCTACCTCCAGAAGGTCACTGTGTAGAGTGTCCTTCAGCTTCCTTCTGTACAGCAGTGGAAGAACACTGGTAGCAGAATCCTGCCTCTTCTGAAGGCAACAGCAAGCTTTCCAGAGGTGCCCTTACAGCTGCTGCTCTATGGAAACTGAGGGTGAGGTCAGCAGCAAATGGGTGATGTGTAATGCTCATGTGCATGGACTGGGTCAGGACTGATCCAAAACCCACTCAACTCAATGAGCAGCATATCAGGCAACACCAAAACAGCCTGATCAAAATAAGAATTTCTCACATTTTTTTTCAGAAGGAATAGGTGGGGTTTGGCTTAACACAGCTCATTAAAAGGTAATGGAGAAAAAGACGTCCATCAGTAAACCAGTCACATTCAACTTCTGCACCTCCTTGTCTGCTAGGCAACATAAGCTCATGTGTAGAGCTATTGGGTATTAGCATCCAGCGACACACAAGAGGAGCAGCACTTGTACACTCACTAGGCCCAGAATTCAAGTTCAAAGTGATTGAAGGGGAGTAGCATACCTTCTAAATCCATGGTAGCGCTACACAAAAGTCTTGCACTGGAGTGCAGCTCTCTCAGGTTACTTAGAGAACATTAGTTACAGCAAACATCAGCCTTACTGTTTGTTTTTTTGGTTGGTTTTTGTTTTTTTTTTTTTTTGGGGGGGGGGGGGAAAGGAGTGGGAGGGACTGGGCCTGACTCAGCAGAAGCAGGACCACCCTACCTGCCAGCACCCTGCCTGCCACTGTCTGTGCTATGTAACTAAGTGTGTTGGGCAGATTCATTCTCTTGGACCCAAGATGGGCATCAGCACAAGCTAGCGTACCAGGACCCATATGATTCATAAGGAAATGTGAAGAGGCATCCCTTGGGCCTCTGATGCTTCTCAGGCATTTGGGTACTTGACTTCTCCTGGCATTGAGTGCCTAAGCCAACATAGCAAAGAGGGCTTCCCCAGCCCACACTTAAAGAAGCTAAAGTTCAAATCCTTAGGGTGTGAAAATGAATGTGAACCAAAATATGCATTGGCAGAACTGTGCCCTGCTCACTGTTTCATTGTCTCCTGCCGATGGTGTTTTGGTTTGTATGAAGTAAATACTGTTGCTGGAGCAGAGTTTTGGAGCAAGTGCAAGTTGTATGGATTGCACTCTCAACAGCAAAGCTGTAGGGCCCTAGAGAAATCCTTTCCATTGCTCTAGGGTCTGCTGTCCCTGGTAAAGCCTGTGTCCTCTAAGCATCTCCTCTTGCAGAGTTTCTCTGCCTGACATTTCCAGAGCACATGTCAGTGACAAGAAAAGTCAAGTCAGGATTGACCCCCTGCTTACAAATGCTCCAGCAGTGCCCCTGCAGCCCTGTGGTTGCCTCCACAGCTGTCTCTGTGTGTGGCAGGAGTGGTCAGTGTTAGCAATGAATAAAGCATTGATGTGTCACATCTGAGCATTTTCCATGCTGACCCATTTCTGATGTCATTTTCTTCTTCTCTTTTAAAGGGAAAAGTGATGTAGAGCCAAAGACCCCAGAGAAAAGCGCAACCCATACATCGTAAGTCACATTTGCGTTTCAGATTGAAGGCAGCTGTGTTTTTATCAGATTTGTTGGGCAAAATAGAATTTGTTTGTTTTCATTAAGATAAAGCTCTGTCAGTGATGCTTTTCGTAAAATGGCTTTTTAGATAATGACTAAACATTAATTATTCCTAGAACTTCTGCATGCTAGTAAGTCAGCAGTCTTTGCAAGTGAAATGGCTCCATATCACACTGAATAGATATGAGATTATTTTTGTGGGTGTGCAAGGCTGCCCTTTAGAACCTTACTTCAACATTACCTTAATGCTGCTGGAGTTTGTCACACTTGCTAAAAAACATCATGTCACATATGCCTTTGATGTACTGATGTAATTTTAAAAGACTGCACTCTGCAGCTTCACCTCTGAATTACTTGAAATCCAATTACAGTTATCTCTGGTCTCTCACGATTTTGTTGATGTTTTTGAATTAACAAAAGAAGTCAAGAAATAGATAGGAACAGGCACTTGTAATATATCAGTGTTCACCTTCTCTTTAGGGCAACAATAGAAGCATTTACCATTTTTTATTCTAGTATACAAAAAACTGAATTGTTTTGCCAACATAAACCAGTCTATGAAACAGATGGGCTGCAAGGTAAAAAAAAATTAAAAATAGCATCACTCTTCCAAACTAAGCGAGATAAGTGAATTCTTTTAATAACTACCAGGCAGGATCATCATGAATTTCTGAAAAACCATTCACCTTTTTAATCTCATTTGAGGGAGGGAAGTTCTTGTAACAGTCAGTCATGTGAGTTTTAGAGTGCATCTGGCCCATAATTTATGATTTCTGATTCCTGTTATTTAAATTCAGAACATTATATCATGTAAATCTCACAAGGTGTCACCATTTCTTACATGGCCAAAAGTAGTCACAGAAGGAGGTACAATAACAGTGATTTATTGTGGGACATTTCGATTTCTGCTGCAAATACGCATTAAAAATCTTCTGGAAATTAATCTAGAAAAAGATTTGACATGGTGTAAGAAATGGCTTGTCCTGCAGATTGTGTTGTGGAATGTAATTATAGTATGCAAGCACATTTAGGCAAACTTATTAAATGAATTAAGCATTAGCAACCTTATGCCTTCTGATAGTATGATTGCTGGGGATGTTTAATAGAATGATTTCAATAATTGCCATTTTTTAAAATAATATTGCAATAAAGACCAAAAGAAGAAGGGCTTTAATGCCATCTGGAGGTATTTTGGAGAAATGAACACATTTATTTTTACTGATATTTAGCAATATGTAAAACATAAGCCAGCCTCCACAGTTTTGGGGTTTTTTTCTAGTTAGTATTTTATTGGTGAAGAATGTTCTTTTTTTCTCCTTCGTTGGATTAAAATCCTGTAAGATTTCTGAACGACATTAGTGGTATCTCTGAACCCAAAATATGGGTTCAGAGGTACACCCCAATATGTTTGTGGGTTGGATTTGAGACTACATACTGGGTGATATAGTGTGTCAGAATCTCCTTCAGTATGGAAGTTTCCTTGCCTAGTAAGAGATCTTGGTACCTTCTGAAACTGTGCTGTCTACTAGATACAGTGTATTTATAGTGCTTATCTTTAAACTATTACTATATTCTAAGGCCATCCCACAGCATACATTAGTTCCCAGAACAATTTTTAGAGGCAGAAACGACTGGTACTGTTGATAAATGACTGCATTCAGGAACCAGAAGCCCCTCTAGTTAGAGAAATTCCATATAAATGGAGGCAGGAGAAAAAAGAGGAGATGAGAAGAAGGGAACCAACAAGTGCTGCATCAAAAGAGAAGGAAGAAAGTGAGAGGGAAGTAGGAAAAGGAATTGCAAACGTCAGGTTTTCAGAGGGAAATACAAAACTGAGAATGGTAGAAGAGAAAACCAGAGATCAAAAGCTGAAGATGAGTAAAAGGCATTAGTAAACTAAGATGTATATATATTCAATAGAGGGCTGGATCTGTGAGTGTTAGTGAAGGAAAGTAACTCACACTGATACATAGGCACAATACCCCAGTTATCTTTATGCTACCCTGCTCTTGGCCTTTCCTGGGTTTCTTCTCTTTTCCACCATCTTCTAGGACAGCTTTTTATCCCTGGTGCTCAGGCAGTGACGAATACAGAATTCCTCTGCTCTTTTGAGGCCATAGCAACTCGTACCTGTGCACACAACGCACAGAACCTGCAGTGCACACCTGCACATGGACATGTGAGCCTGTGTGCCTGGTCTATCTGCAGATGGAGGTTCTCTTCCCTGATGCATGTGGAGAAGACCATGCTTGGGCAAGAGCTCCAGCAGTGCCCAGCTGGAAGCCTCAGGGGTGTACAAGGGGCATGAATGCTGGCAGGGGTCCCTGTGGGTAGAAAGGCTGTGCCCTCTTGCAAGGTGCCACTCCCCTCAGAGTGTCAAAGGCCCCCATTTGACATCTCCTGGCAGCAGTGCTAAAAAGGAGCAACATTGATGTAGGAGAGAGATGGCATGTTCAGGCCTGACAAGCAGAAACTGTGGATGCACCTCACTGTGAATCAGCGTTTCCCTGTGAAAATGGAACAAACAGCAACAAAAAAGCCCCACAAAATCATGTTTGCCTAGAGGAAAACTACAGAAAAGATGGGGAGGGTTAAATTAAAGGTTTTATTCTTGAAAATGTCTTTTATTTTCCTCAGGCATGTTACAAGCCTCACACTCTAGCCAAGCTTATATGGTTCAATGGCAGTTAATTCATCCCTGGTGCAGATATACTACCTCCATCCAAACATTATTTATGCAGCTTCAAAGGACAGGTTGATTACCCTCCTGAATCAGGGAGTGAGGTATTTGTGAACCAAGCATTAACATGACATCTCCCCTCAAAATAACCCTCATGCCTTGCCCACTGGGCGCCAGGTCCTCAAAAACAAACATAACCCTGAGAGCTGGAGGCCCAGGACCAGAGGTGCAGCATTGTAACCTCTGAGAACACAGGGACTGAGAGTGCAGGATGTGTAGTGCTCTGTTCATAGGCTTTGGGTACAGGAATCATTTGGAACAGCATTATGCATAGGGGCTTTTCCTGTATGTCTGACTCCCTAGACAAACTCATTACAACATAGCTCTCCACTGATAATAATATTAAACATTAAAAAAAAGTAGGCATTAGATGATGCATATTAATTGATGCAGCATCCTAATGAGGCAGATGAGTAAAGGCAGTTATTGCAATGCTAAGGATAACAAAGATGAATTTAGGAGAATAAGACTGATGCAAAAGTGGGAAGGAAATCTAAACAGATCTGCCTCATTTTGCTCAGTATTCCTATGGCTTTCACTGCCTTGGCATTCAGAATAATCACCTGAGCTGGCACTGAAGAATTGCAATAAAAGGTGCAAACAATACAAAAGTGTTAAGCTGTCTGGAGTCTTCCCCAGTTGATTCATGGTCCTTGTAATTGAATGCTTTTAAAGCCATGAGCATTCTGTATTTGAAGGGGTTTTGTTGCTGTTGTACTCAATATATATAGCTCTCTATGGGTCATACGGTTCTAGCTTTGCTGAGCATTTCCAAACTTTTAGGACTGATCAGAAATATCTAGTGATGTTTTGTTCTTTCAGTTTTGTAATCGGAGGATCAATTTCCAAGGATCAGAAACATATAATTTTTATTAAAATCCTTTCCCCCACCTGGTTTTACCACCAGAGTCTGGGGGGGGGGGGGGGGGGGGGGGGGGGGGGGGCGTGCATTAAGACATGGGATGAAGGAAGATTGGTCTTTGGGTTTTTAATATTTGCGGTTACAGGAATTTAGTCTTTCTTTGGCAAATCTATGTGTCCTTTCAGTAAGTGTCAGATTGTTGCAATTAGAACCTTTAATTTTATAAAACTTCTCTGCAAGGCAAAATGATTCCAGCCAGTGCACATGTTTCAGAGGACCTTGCAGAGCTATAGAAACTCCTCCCTGATCTGGGGGTCTGGGATCTTCCATCTTCCCATGTGCAAAATATGACAATAATTAAAAAATGGCACAAATATACAAAGCGCTCAGCGTGACTCCCGCTCTTGGAATGACTTTCGATGTACTGTCTGCTGCGATGTTCTTCAGTACCTTTGTGTTTGTAAATGATTTCCAGTTCAGACTACCCAAGGTTAATCATGCCTGACTGTGATTCACTGCTATGCATTTACCTCGACATTTCTAGTGCACTTACTTAATGATATCAGGGCTAGCAGCTAGATACCTCAGTGCTGTCTCTTTATTAACCCTCCCACAATTGTTTTCATGCTGAGCTGCTCCAGATTTTTCCCTCCCTTTTTACAAGAGAATTAACTAAGATTGAGGGAGGCTTTTATAATTTATGGCAGTTGTGCAGGTTTTGTCCTTTGCTAATGCTCTCTGAGAATCACAGCGATCACAGTGTGTGTGTGTGTGTGTGTGTGTGTGTGTGTGTGTTGGCTTGTTTGCTTTTGCCAGGCAGAGATAGCTGTTGGCTCTGTTCCTTCCCTCTACTGGTCCCCAGCATCACGTGTAGAATGGTTTGCTCAGGGGGATCTTCATTAACAGCACTGAAGTCAGCAGCCTCTAACCTGCCCATTTGCAGACATTAGTGCTACAGTTTCTTGCCCATCCAACACCTGCTCATCATTCTTGCCGCCCTGATTCTCCTTCAGGAAGGAAACATCATGTTGGAGCAACATCACTGCTGTTCTTGCTTGATCTGATGCATTTGTATTGGCACGAGTGTTGCATGTTGGTTCTTTTTTCCTCTCTTCTGTCTTGCCACTTGTGTCTTCAGAGTGGCTTACAGATAGTTATTCAACAGCCAAAATCACTTGCTGGTTTTCCTTTCTGAATACTGAGGCAGAGGGGTTACAAGGTGCCTGCAGGGAACAGAGAGGACCAGTCTCAAATACAGGTGATCAGTTTGAGCAGTGCTGCCAGCTCACCATCCAGCTCTTAGCCCTCAGGGAGCTCATCCTCTCACAGCTGTGGTCTGGACCCTAAGTCTCTCAGGCAACAGCTGCAACCTAAAGGGACATTGGGAGTTGGAAGAGTAGCTTTAATCCCACCTCATTTCACTGAAAGCCCTGGTGCAAGTTATTTTAAGTTAACCTTGGGGTTTTCCCCAGCTAAAATAATTAGACCACCATGAAGACTATCTCATTAATATTTGTACTAAGTGTTGAAAAATGTAATGTCCTGTAAAAAAGCTGAGGATTACTCACCCAGAACAGTAAAGGAAATGGGTAGTAGTTTAAGTTTTCAAAGACAGACTTGGGTAGTAAATGGTAAATGTCCTGAGGAGTGCCACATGTAGGGAGGAAGGGAGAGCAGAAGCTGCTGCCTTTCCCAGGTGCCTGCAGACCTGGTGATCAGTGGTAGCTCCTACCCCATCACCATTCTACCATTCTCTCCCCAGAGTTTCAGTCTAGGGACAAGGGTCACACAGTTTAAATTAGAAGGACTTGGCTTTAGTCTTTCTGAACTGGAGGAAGAGATGGCAAATAGAAAAGGGACAAGGCATGCAAGCTGCAGAGGAAAAAACCCTCCAGCAGTACATCTTCAATATCCTTCTCTTTGTTTGCCAAAAGGACCATGATGGATCAAGTCAATTGAACCAGAAAATAGCTAACAGATGGGCCGGGAGGACAATGGAAGGGGTGAAATCCATGCTAGAGAGGAAGCTGGTTCCAAAAAAAGGGGCTGCACAAACTTTTATGGGACATAATTCACTTTTTAGCTTTCAGATTAAGATACTGGGGCAACATCTTAACCTCTCACAGCTCAGCTTGTGGGCATTTTAGATGGCAAGGACATCTGCAGCAGACACATCAGCCAGTGATTTGGTGAAAACTCTTTTAGTAACTCTACAGGCTCTATCCAAGGCTGTCCTGGAGCATATCAATCTGCTCATGAGCCACAGATGACCCTGCTCTGCTGAGAAGCACAACTTCCAAGGGATGGTAGCCAACATGAAATAGCACCCTTTATGATAATTTCTGATTTTTTTTGTTTCTAAAACCTTCAATATGTCAATGGCTTTTAATGTGTATCTGATGTTTCTGAGAGAAATCTTGCAGCCCATAAAAAAAAAAAAAGGAAGAAAGAAAACAACCCCTTACTATGATGAATGAAGGCAGTGTTTCTCAGAGTGATGGAGGTCTTTAAAACTGCAGAAGTGAAAGTCTAGTGTTTATCCATGAACTAAGTCTCTGGCAGAAGAAGAAGGCTGGCTTCATTGCACTATTCCACCTGTTTACTTGAGCCTCAGCTTGCAGAGCTAGTGCCTTACACTGCCAGATTCCCACTCTGCTCAGCCAGTGCAGCAAGGGCAGCTAAAATTTTAAAACCCCCTCCTCAGCTCTCAAATTTCCATGAAAAAGTTTCTCTTTTCTGCCCTCTCCCCTGAAATATTACCCTTAGTCCACATACAGAGTGTTTCTATGTCTGTTAAATATATAGGCTGTTAAAAATGTAATTCTACCATAACTTCCCACACTTCAAAACAGAGTGATTTCACTTGTGGGATGCATCAGAGTCACTGTGGTATTGTCACAATGCTGATGAACCTTTCCTGCCAATTCCTAACCTTTTCCAAGCACAGATTTTTTGAGTTTACAGAGCACAATGCTGCTGATAGTTCACAAAAAAAACCCCACTATTGTAAGTTGATACCAAGAAGTCTGTTTTCTTCAAATGCTATAAAGACATTTTCTTGGAAGACATTTGCTCATACACATCTTGACTGAATCTGGCTTTAATGTCTAAAAAGTTAAGAAAAAAGATTAATTTGTATTACTGGTTATTTTTTTGCCAGGTAAAAAAATATAGACACATAGTAGTCAAAGTTGATACAAGTAAAAATAATCTTTAAATAGCACCTACAGTTGTAAAAAGATCTCAAAACCATGATCCCCCTGAAAGAAGATGAGTTGGAGCTAATTTGTTTGGTTTAGAAAGAAAACATATGGAAACCCAATCTGACCTTAATTGCAGCTGTGGTTTTCCTGGGACAAAATTGAGCTTCTGTTGATTTCAAGTCAGACCATAAAAAGAATTATCTGAGATGTCAACAAAAATGGGGATAGGTGAATGCTAAATAGAAGTACTACTGAGGTCTGGGGAAGTTTTGTTTGACTTAGATGAGGTGAGATAGGGCTTTCATTGTCCTATTTTTAAATGTTATACCTTTTACTATGTATCTTTTACCAGATATAACAAATAGCTTGCATTAACCACCCTTATGACTCAATGCAGAGTTTTATTTATAAAGTACCCTTGATACAGGCCCTCTTGTGTAGCACCTTCACCTTTACTATCTAGCTGTGCTCTGCACACTGTAGGGAAAAATAATTAGTTGCAGGAATCTGCCCTCATTTTGATGCCACCCTGGGCTGAAAGCTGAAGGGGAAAATGGTTTTATGCAAGAGAAACCTTTACTCCAAAACAGCAGCTTTTATCCTATTGGAAAACTTGCTATAATGCAGGGCATTATTTCTAATTTTATACCAAGTCAAAAAATGCTTCTGTATCACCAGTGTTCATTGAATGCCATTTAGAATAAAGCTGACCAACTTAACCAGATAAAATATCACCATGCTTGAGGAAATGTTTTCCTGTATTACACTGAAAGCATATTATTTTTCTCTTAGGCACTGTTTTCCTTGGACTTTGTCATTTGTAAGGGACTAATTAGGAATTTTGTATGTATTATGTACTAGCTCAGGATACGGTGGTTAAGGAGGGGTTGCCAGGAAAACCAGGAGATGCAAGTACCTGGAAAGAAGTCCATTTCATTGGAAATGCCTCCAAAGGCAGACACCATTGACCCCACTCCGTATTTTGTCTCTGAAGAAAATGATAAATGGAAGCTCACCGTCTCGCACGTTGGAGTCGCAGTGTGCGTGGTGGTGGTTTTTGCTGGGCTAAAATTCCTGGTTGCCAGGGTAACACATTTTGGAAATTCTCTACTCTGGGTGAAAGCTGCTGCAACTTGAAACCCGCCATAGCTGATGCTTGGCAGGGGCACCACCACTGCTGGGTGTGGGGACTGCTGGCTTTGCCCAGGGCTTTGGGGCAGAGAAACAAAACAAAATGGGTCCAAAAGAAGAGTGACTCGATACTTGCAGGCTTCCAGGATGTCATAACCTGATTCTTTTCTCCACACCATGTCAGCCAAACGATTGGGGGCGGGGGGGGGGGAGGGGGGGGGGGTATTATCTCAGGACTGAATTTCTCGGTGATGGGCAAAGGGGAGGTGTGTGCGTGCCTGGAGGGTGGGGAAAGGAGGAGGGTGAGAGGGGAGGAAAGAGAGATACAGGGTTCTGGCCACCTGCCAAGAAAAATAACTAACATTTTGCAAAAGAGAAATCCTAAGACTGAGGTCATAGTATGGAAAAAGTCTGTTTCACAGACTCTTGAGCCTGAATACAGGCCAAGTTTTTTAGGGTTTTTTTTTTTTTCCCCCTAAATGCAGGCATCCTATTAACATTTGAACACTAAAGCTCGTCCAGGAATGGAAAGATTTTGGAATCTGAAGTGCCTTAGTTTTATACTTTATTGGTACACAGATATAATTTTTTTAATAGCAAGAAAGTGAGATTCTGAATGAGAAGCTCCCTCATTTGGCTGTTAACTTACTTTATGACTATGAAGAACAAATTAAAGGAATCTAAAGGAGTGCGTGTTTCTCCCAAAGAGTGACCAACTCGAAAAAAAGAGACATTTCAAGCTTGGTGGACAACTTTTTATTTGCCATGCAAAATACCGAAAGATACTGAAACCTGAAATGATGATGAATTTTCCTGTGTGGAAAAGTCTTTCTGTTCTGTTCAGCCATGAATAGCTATGATTTTTTTAAACCTTTATAGTGGCAGGCTGGCAGCTTCATGACAGATTACTTTTCATACCTAACTAAACAAATTATTGAAGTTCTTCTGCCTTAATCTTTGGATTTGGATTAAAAGTCAGAGTGTGGATATTTTTTAACTGGGGGAAAAAAAACCCTTTGGATTTGTTAGGATGTTATTGCAAGCAAGTTTTCTGGTCTTTGATTTGCTAAGCTACAACTGGAGTCTGCCTTCCTCAGGGTAAGAATATTTCCACATTATAATTTCACCTGTGGTATTTTAAGAGGGAGAATATTATATCTCAGCGTGTGTCTTGGCTTTGTGCATTCTGTTCTTTGTTTAGCATGCAGACAAGCTTCATCTCCCAAAAGAGATGTGGAATATATTTATCGGCAATTTTAGAATTGATGATAGATTTGACAAGCAGGCAGGGTGACACACCGAAGCTATCAAAGCTGGAGATGAATCAGGACAAAGGTTTGGATGAGGTATATTGTTCCTGAGATTCAAAAGGATTATACTTACTGATCATTCCAAAATCAGGGCAACAGTACCACTGACTTACAAAGATAAAAGCTAAGTTTCTCCAAAGGGGGAAAAAAAAAAAAAACAACCACATGGTTTGATTGGCCCACAGACCTTTTATGCCAAAATAGTGCAATTACAGCCAGCATTTCTGCGTGCTGATTTTTATTAGTTTTGTAAGATATTTTGTCAGGATTCATTTGTGCTGATTTCCATGGCATACACTGTAAGCAATTCTCGGTAGAGAAGAGGAGTCTCTCGACATATTTCTTCAGAGACACACTCCAGGATGTGTGATGGATCAGGTATACTATATTAAACCAGAACTGATCTGTTAACCTGATAAACATGTGAACTTACTGTATATTTAATTGTATTAGAATTTAGTGCAATAATGGGTAAAACCCAGTACATTCACCATTAGGTTTCCTACTATTAAAGCAAAGCAGACAAATCAGCACAAATAATATCTTAAAAGTATTTAATAGCATGATACAGACAAAGACAAATTACCCTTTTGACAAATTACCCTTGATGACCAATTTTTGTGGCATTTAAGTGGGTATAGAGGGGGGTCTTCTGTTCTGGTCTCCCAGGGAGATGAGGCAGGCATCCAGGTGCGTGACCTGTCTTGATGGAGGCCGAATACAGCAAAAGATCAAGGAAAAGGTCTGCGGCTGAGAACCCCAGAACATCACAGAACTTACCCTCAAAAACAGTTTGCCATTACTCTGGTTTATACTGGTTTTATCTGTTGGTCTTAAGAAACAATTCAGGTCCCTGCTCACATAAAATCCATGTTTTCCTTGTAACATACAAAAACGTGATAGGGGCACAAACTTTAATATTTGTAATAACGGTAAGCAACAGAAATTTCTATACACTTCTATGGAAGAAACAATGAAGCCTTTTGCCACAAACTGTTAAAAAAACTGGGTTTTCTTCTGTCACATGGGAAGATTTTGATCTCATAAAGAATGATAGACAAGGATGATACCTTTTAGCAGGACTTCTTTCAGTATTATTTTTTGAAAGACCAAGAATTCCTGTGGGTACCTAGATTTCTGCTTGTGCTATGCTGCTCATCTCCAGTTCAGTTAAAAAGCATTTCCCTGAGAGCAGCAGGCTTTACTGTGAGCAGCCTCAGTAAAGCAGGATGACTTGCATGTGTAGGAAAAAGCGCTCGCTACAAAGTGACTGCACGTGGAATGATCGGGGGGAAAAAAAGAGGGCTCTGTGCTTGTCAGAGTGTAGGTCTGTTTCTCCTCCACATCCCTCACAGCTGCCGTCAGCACACGGAGCATCGCGTCCCGCAGCACAGCAATCCCAGCACGGCTCCGGTGAGCGAGTGGCCCGGCTCCGAGGCCGGGAAACACACAGCCAACTTAGGACGGATATCCTGTCCTCTCCTGAAGAGTTTTACTATTGTAGACTTTGTATTCGAGAGAAGGAAACCTCTCCGTGAGCCTTTTGCAGGTATTTCATTGCTGTCTGGGAGTGGCTGGCTGTTGTGAGAAGCCCTGCAGCACCCACAGCAGCATCCTGTGACTGATGCTGAGTAGGCAGGAGTCAGGGACCAAACTGCCAGCTCTGAAGCCTGGGAGTAAAGGAATAAAGAGAGAAGGGGAAGATCAGAGGTATGGTAACAGAAGACTTGTCATCCAGGATTTTAGGAGTATGATTACTATATGTAACACATAAGACTAAACAAATATAAAGACATACATAATACATAAACAATGAGAGGTGGGCAGAAAGCTACATGCTAAAGGTGAGATTTGTAGAAGGACCTATGATACTGATATTATTCCAAAGTTGTATATGTTTCTCTTAGACAGAAGTAGGTGGATTACTTAATAACCATCCTCTCCAGGCCGTGTGAAAAGATTATATAAAGCAACAGCCCTCCTTTTAAAATTATTTTGATTTATCTTTATCTAACGGAAATGGCCAAGTATTTCTTTAGCATGATCCCATTTGGCTCAATGACATTGCAGAGCAATGAATTGAGTATGAAAAGAACAACTCTTTCTGTGCACTGAAGAACATAAAAGCCAGAGTGCCTAGCTGCAAAGCAAATACCTTCTGCTCAAGCCGCTTATGTTTTTCTACTTGAAAGAAATTTTAAAATCTCATCTTATTTCTTTGCATGCTCTTGTCATCCACTCAGATTTTTATTCAAATAAATTCAAATAAATCTCTGGTTCTTTTCAGAGAATGTCTTCTGTATGAGTTGCATTAGTTTTAAAGACTCACCAAGAACAGCACAGGCTGACACTCCCCCATCAGAGAAGGAACTGTATGAGTCTTATCCTACAATTCTGCAGCTCAGTTAGTTAAGTATTTGATGTCCTAAGAAGCTGCTGCCTCCCAAAGCCAAGGAGAGGAAGCTGCCAGACCCCATTTCCATCTTTGGCCACCAGACACAGTGACGCTTAAAGACTTTCCACCCATCACACCATGTTACACAACTCTTCCCCTCTCCCCAGCCCACAGTGTTGATGAAATTAAGTAGCGTGAAAAATTAACCCCACTGTTGTTGTAATGCAGCTCAGTACTGTGTGGCCTCATTTGCTGCTGCAGGAGCATATGTGTTTGAAGCTTTGGTAGTGTGGGTCTGTGAATGGGGTGGAGGGGTTCCCTCTAGAACAAACCTGGGAGCAGCCCCAGAACCCTACCCACTCTCCAGGTACCCTTGGGCACCTTAGGCCCAGTGCAGAGTGTGATTTCAGAATTCTCTTTCCCTGCCTTGTTACTTGCTGTCCATCCTCTGCCATCCACCACTTCCACTTCTTTTCCTTCATTTTTTTTCCTTTATGCAACCTCTCTACCCTTTTCCTACCTTTTTTCTACCTGGTTTTGTCAAGATTCATCATCTTCACCCTCATTTTGTATTGTTTTTCACCTCTGTGGGCACTCCCGTTTTCTACTTCTTCCTTACAAAACATGTCTCCATGTCTCCTGAAAAACAGAAAGGAAATAAAGAGATGTCTGTAACAAGGGATACAGAAACTTCACCCACAGTAGCTCAGGTTTCTGGATTAGTGCATATCATCATTTGCCTCCTTTCTCCCTTGATTTTTCCATCATGTCATCTCTGTTTAAAGGGAAAGACTAACTTTTAACTCCTTTGTCAGATGCCCAGGTATTGCCCCAACCTTCCTTTAGGGCACATAGTTTTTCATTGTTTCTCTTTTAAGAATCACACAAGAAAAAGAAAGAGAGAGTGAGATTAATATGGAGAAAAGTTTTACTTAGCTACAACATGTTTTCCTTTTATAACTTTAGGCATGATTGACAGATAGATTTATTTAATCAAATTGCCTTTTCTGACAGTGTATTATTTAATGAGGGAGTTCTCTTTTTGGATTGCATAGGAAATGTGCAAGCATCTGAGAATTTCTGATGTGCTATTTACTCATCCATTATGTTGGGAATCAGTGTAATTTCGATGTCAGCAGTGGAATTAGTAACCATAACTGTTATCTGTCACAGAATGATCTATTTGGGGATTTTCTCAGCAAACCAGGATATATCACCCACCCTTACACCACAGAAGGAAGTTTTTAAAAATAAGTCAAATTTGAACATGTTTTTGTTTTGATTATCCCTTCCAGTCTAATGGTAAAGGCACATATTTTCAGCCTTTAATTCAGCATGGAGTCACTGATATAGAATCCTTTAGCAGCATAAATTATTCCTACTTTTTCCCCACCATTTATTTCACTCAGTTTCTGAAAAACTTCTGTCAAGCATGGCTCCCCATTGAAGTGTACCCTCCCTTCCTTAAAAAAAAAATATATCCCTGAGAGTCTCATTTCCAGAGATAATAAAAATATCCCTTTTTGGCAGTAGGGTGAATTTGGGTTGACTGTTCTGTTTTTGATGTTGTACTTCACCATGTGAGTGCAGGGGAGTGCCTGAGCAGACAAATGGAATTACATGAGGGAGGCAGACAGGGCCCCAAATCTGGTTCTACTCTCTTTAGGTTATGTGCAGACTCACATAAATAAATAACTGATAAATGAATAAAACCTTTTAACTGATACGTTTGATAAGTACCAAGACTTTTTGTATGACTCCACAGTAAGGGCAGTAACTGTTAAATTAATTGCTTTTTAAATAAAACACATAAGAGAAATTTTTAAATCCTTCATTGTTCCTGAAAGTGTTTTAGTGCCTCATTAATTCTTGATTAGCCTAAGTGTTAAGAGGCCATTATTATGTGGTAATAAGGTGTAGGAAATTACCTCTAGGACTATAGTCATGTCACATAGACCTGGTATAGGTAGCACCTCATCAGGTGCTCAGACCAAGTGCCATGTTGTAAATCAGGGGTGCCCTGCCTGGTGGTGGGGCTCAGAATGGTGGTCCTCTGTGATGGGCTGTTGGCTGAGATGAGGACTGAGAAGTCCTGACAAAATATAATCTTCTCAACCGCCTCCTGTCCTTCAAAGGCTTGCCAGTCTTGCCTTTGGCAGAACAGGAAAACTGCTATAAAGCAGTGGAATAAAATTATTTTGCAATTATACTCAGTTCAGTAATTTAAAATATGCCTGAAGCTAATGCAGATGAAAGTTCACTCTTTGCTGTATGATTTGTTAGGTAAAGTCAGAGGAGATTTGGTGCTGATCTAGGAGAATATCCCCAAACTAATGACCTCTTCAGGTCATTAGTATTTCTTTTGAACACACAACTCCCCTCAAAGCCTGCTACAAACACTGATAAAGTTAATTGTTATTACCCTTTTACAAATAGGAAAATAAGCCTTGGGGGCTATTTTATTGTGATTTGATGCAACATTAATCAGCTTTCTACAGAAAAGAAATAGTTCTATGTCCTAGTCTGCATCTATTTATTTTTCAGTGTGTATTATGATTTTTTTTCCCCTAAATCTCTTTGAGGCTGGTGATCAAATGCTCACAGTTCCGTTCATTACCTGTACAGGGGGCTAACGTGACACAGCAGCATCACCATCTTTGAGGAGCACTGAAGATGCTCCCAGCCAAAACCACAATGTGAATTCTCTCTGGTACCTTCCTCCTTATTCCTTTTGTGGGTTCAGCCTTTGCACAGCTGATAAATCTCTGTCCTCAGAGGAGGGAGAGCAGCTCAGGGCCCAGGAGTGATGCTCTGCAGGGTTGCCTGCTCCCTGACCTCTTCCTGCTGTTGGGTGTCAGAGGGCTCTCACACCTCGGGACTGGTGTTGGAGCAGAGATGCAAGAGAATTCTCATCTCTCATCTCTCACACTTATGTTGTGTCTGAACCCCCAAAATGTGACCTGTGTTTCATTCCTAAATATCCATGTTTGTGGTTAAATAGCTAGACACTCATTTCTGTGTGCTTTCACCCAGGTCTTCAACATTTTTAAGCCCCTGGTGTGGTTTTTTTAGGGCATGTGTGACAGTGTCCATTGCCCCAGTCCCAAGACTCCTTGGGGACTGACCCTGAGCGACAAGCAGCTGGAGAAGGTCACCTCCTGTGTCTCCATTTAACCCTTTGTCAGCCTCAGAGTTGGGGCTGTGGGACAAGGGCTCCATACTTGGTGTTCCAACTGCATCAGAAGCCAAAGTAGCCCCAAGACCTGTGCATGGGCAGCTGCTGCAGCCTATGGGCACCACTCCCCCTCATTCCCAAGCCACCAGACCCCAGAGCACCCCAGAGGGCACAGTCATCCTTCTGAGCTCATTTTCACTCAGCCCTCCTCACTGTGGCCAAGGACACCCCTGAGTATGGCACTGTGTTTGGCTGATTTCAGGTGTGCTTGCCTGCCTGCTGGGTTGCAGAGCCATGGCAGTGCTGAGCTGGGACAGGGCCAGTCCCCCAGGGAAGCCATGCTGGCAGCAGACAGGCAGTCAGGGACCATCACCCCAGCTGCAGTGACATCCCACACGCACCCCGGTGGTCCCAGGCAGGGCTGCTGAAGGCATCTGTCTGCTGCTCCTTTATACATCTGCTGAAATGTATTTTTAACATCTCGTGATAATAATTGTCAGCCCAACTGTCACAGCTATTTCAAGGAAGGTGGGGGGAAACTCCACCAAAACACCAAGTATTTAAAGGGCACTTTTGAGTGCAGTTTCAGAGCTCAGAAAAACTAATGGAAGAAGCAATTACAGCCCAAATCAAAGGCTGTTAGGAGTTAATAACTGCACGAGTGTAGCAGTAAAGAATGTCAAGAGTTAGCAGTCCCAGCATGATAAAAGTTTATTTAATCCTACTCTAAACAAGCAATTTAACAAATCCTTGTTAGGAATGAATGATCTCTCACATGTAGCTTAAAATAATCAAATTTTGATTTAAAATACCAAAATAGGTCAAATGTTATGGGTTTTTCTGGAAGAAATTGAAATCGTCCGGTCCAATTCTATTTTTTATTTGCAACATTTTACAGATGAATAAATGCATTCTTTACATAAAACCCACATCCTCTGTCTCAGGTAGGAATGCCTGTTTGCTAGAGAATTAGAGACTCTTGAGTGTTGACATTTTCTGCTAGGGATACAAGAGAGATTGTTATACGGAGAAAGATACGGTTTCAGCCTTCCCACCCTTCACCTTCCCACCTTGTCTCTGGCTTTCTTTCACTTAAAATTTCCTCCCAGTGCAGGCTCCAAAGATGAAGCAGGGAGTGAACAGCATAAGATGTTGGGTCACTGAGGCAGTGCCTGTATCTTCCCAGCAGGACCTCGATTTTCCTTCCCAGCTCTGAATCTGACTGAACAGTGTAGTGTGACTTTGTTTAAAAGCAGCAAATCACTTTGCCTCTATTTCCTCATTCTGATTGAATGAGAATTATCATGGGTTTGCTTACTTTTGATTTCATAGGGTGTTGGGAAATGTACCTATGCAGAGATCCCTCACTAGAAAACAGTGCAATAGGATGAAGCCCAGTAGCAAATTGGTCTTGATAGGGTGGATCCTATTTCTACTAGTTAATGATCCTGGTAAAGAGAAGAGTAAGCCCTCATGCTTTGGTGTTCAGCTAGATGGAAGAGTGAGAGAAAGTATCAATAAGAAAATTCTGACAGACCTTTTTTTGCTCCATATTCTTCTTTGGCACTCCTTTAAATTGCAAATAAACTTGAAGCATTCGAGGCATTTATAAAAAGATGTAATGAGGGCTGGTTGCTGCATTTTTGTAACAAGAAAAATCTTTCTGTAGTACACTAAAAAATACACAATGATTTCTTTAGACTAATAAACACTCTGCTGGAGATAGTCTGAGGGTTTGTGAAACTTCTGGAAAGTCATTTACATATTTCAAAGCTCTTTATTGTCAGTCTCCTACATTTTGCCTGTTTTATTTCTTATTTTTCTCAGCCATCTCTGCTGTCATCAGCACTAAAAATATTTAAGTCTGTCATATAATATGCACATCTGAAGTTTTTTCTCTTATCAATAAAAATCGTTTTCCTTGAAAGTAATATAGTGAGCTAAATTAATTGCTGATGAAACTGGTTTTACTAGAGTGCCACTGATGATAAAAGTAACCCAATACATTTAGTTCAGGAGATCTATTTTTGACTATTAACAATGTTACTACTAAATTGAATTCTTCAAAAGTCAAGTGTCATTCCTTGTATATATGATTTTTAAAATATATATTGCACAATATAGACACCGTATTGGATCACAAATTATTTGCGGTCATACTAAATTCATGTATGATTATCTGTAGGGTTTATTCTTACTTAAATGTCAAACAGGTAATTATCCACATCTCTGTCAATCTTAAGTCCTGCATATTTTATTTCCATTTTTCAAAAATGCTTCTGAAATAATAGAGATTGTTTTGATTTGACTCAAGCTGGCATCAAATAATAAAAAGTTAAGTGATACTTTAAGCCATTTTTTCAAAGGTAGAGGCCATAGGTAGATCCTGGTGGGCCTACATAGAATTCTTTTCCTGGTAACTCACTATCAGATAATCAAAAATGTCAAACATACCAACCAAACAACCAGTTATATAATTAAGTAGGTTTGAGCAAGTGCTCTTTATTCCTATCTGATTTTGTAAAACAAACAAACAAAACTAAAATGCCAGCAACACAAATCCTTCGATTTCAGTCAAGTAGCAATCTGAGAATCCATCTCCTGTATGCTTGGTTCGTAGCAACACTTGCTCACAACACTGCTAAGGATGTTTGGGTCTATTAGTGTCAGTCTGACAACTGATGACAATCTGAAAAAAATATTTCACGGAAAGTTTCAATTAACTGCCAATGAGAGGGAAATAAATGAAAGAAGCCAGCGAGTATTGTGGAACCATATGAAACTCAAAACAATTCTAGGTTTAGAACTTTGAGAGTGGAATTAAATTAGCTTCTGAATCAGCATGGGTAATTGATATTTTGTTTAATTCAATAAAAAATATGTGGGATAATTAAAATAAAATAGTTTTGATAATTTTTTTGGCAAAATGAGAAAACTACATTCAGGGCTAATTTTCTCATTTAGGTTATCTTGCTCCTGAAAGTGCTTGGGCAGCCTTGTTACAGTACTAAATACAAACATATTTCAAAGTAATGTTTTTGAAAGAAGGACACAAAAGCATAGCATTTCAGAAATGTTGAAATGTATAATTTTATATAGAATTAAAACTTCTTTAGTTATTTAGGGAAAAGCGTTGCTCAAATCTAGCAATTGCCAAGCATTTTGGCTAATCCTCACACTCCTGTTGATGGTTAAACTATATTAGAAAATTCCCCTCAGCTCTAAATCCCTCACACAAGACTCTAGTTAGTCTTGTCCATGCTTGAGCCTTTGTGAAAAATTATTGTTGACATTTTTCTCAAAATGATTCAACATTTCCAAAGATTTAGGATGGCAGAAAGCATTATCAGACATCATTTAGACTTCCAAGTGATTATTTTTTATGAGATGGTTTGGTAGTTTGCAGCTGGGTGGTAGAAGTTGGCAATCAGAATACAACTGTGTCTAATTCATTTTTATACACGATTCCTATTAGCTAAAAAAAGGATATTTCTTTGCAAATGACATTACAATCCTTACATAGGATTTTTGACTGATTTTTTCTCAGAAACTGCCAGCATGATACAGCCAGCATGCCAAGCTGGTGTCCAGAAGAAAATTTAGGAGCAGTGATAAAAGGAAAGGAGAAAATAGAAGCCCTTCTTGCAAACAAGGGTTTGTAATAGATATTCTGACATGGTATGAATGATGAGGGATGGAAAATTCATAAGGTTGTGTGGAATTGCAACATAGAAGAGGATAGAAGACTGATCTGTAACTCGTAGGACAGTGTGTTTAGAGTGAGTTATGAGAGTTGTTCCTTGGTGTATATTTAAAAAGAGACATTAAAAAGGAGATACAGTGTGGTTTACTCTTTGAGAGCTAAATTCATAATTTTTTCCAAAGAGTGTTTTTAAGAAAAAATACTTTTTCTTTTCTTTTTTTTAAACACATATATATTGGAATGCAGGTGGTGTATTTCTGCACAGCATGTGCATCTGAATGCTGGGAATAAAACTCTTCTCTTCCAAGGTGCAGCCCTCAGCTGATTATTTTTGCTGTTGCTATGTCCAAAGCTGATTATTTCTAAGAAAGAGGACCAGTGCTAGAAGCACTTGGTGATCTCAGACCCCAGGCCAGCTGAGGGTCTGTGCCAGGAAGCCCCTGGAAAACCCTGCCTGAACCTCGACAGGAGCTGCGCAGTGCAGCTTGCATTAATGGATGAGAAACCATCCCTTCACTGCTGCTCTGTGGGAAGCAAAGGAATTATCTGACCACTGCAGGCTGCACATGTGTTTTCTCCCCCCAGCAGCAAAGTTCATGGCCATGAACTTGCCCTGGGTGCCGGTGCCAACCTCTCTGTCCCTGCAGAGATGGTGCCCCATGTCCTGGTGCTCCCTTAGCAGCGACTCCCTCCCTTGCTCCTTCAGCCCATCCTCAAGCAAACCTGAGAACTCCTCTATTTTGGTGGGATTGCTATCCATTCAGAGATGTCTGCCTTGTTGGGATTATCTTTTCCCCTTTCAGCATCTTGCAACATATCAAAAGCAGTGAGGAGTAAAGAGAACACTATCACTAATGCACTATCTCCTAATAAGTTGAGATTGATAAACCAAGTAACCCTGTTGGAAACACCCTGGCCATGGATGTTTCAGGAGCAGTGCATTCCCACTCTCTGAGCCGAGCATGCAGGGTGCAGGTCTCATAAGGAGCAGCAATCCATTTGCCCCATGGGGCAGAATCTCCCTGTTGGGCAGAGAGCTTTGCTTTGCTTTTATAGTCTGCTTTGGAAGGAAAAAAATGCATTTTTCCCTGTGCCTATCCTGTGCTGAAAATGAAAGGCTCTGAGAAATCTACTCATGGGAGAGATTTAAGCCCATTCTCACACGAATCTGAGGGCTGGAAATTTTGACAAAAGTCACAATGACCCCTGCATTTTTAATGCACAGAACTTCCTTGGCTCACTCCTGAGCATCAAGTGACAGGACATCACCTTGGCCATATGTGAGCTTTCAGGTCTTTCTGCCTCTTGTTTCTTTCTTTTTTCCCCCCGCTCTTGCCGCACACTGAAATAGTTATTTGACAATTTATTCTGACATTGTATTATTCCAACAATAGTGGAATGTAATGGTGTGTGATTAGGAGCCAGAATACTTCAGTGGTATGAAGATGATTTTTGCAGTGAGATTTCTTCAAATTAAAATTTCATTACTTGAGAAGTGTCATGCTTTTGCCCTTTCCAGTGTTTGAACAGTGTCCGTGAATGAAAGGGATGACCCTCAGGGGTGGATGGCATGATTTCCAGTCTCTTGCACTACAGTTGGAGATTATCCCAAGGCAATGCCCTTCCATACTATGTGGACCTATAAGAGCACAATATATTTTAAAGTCTCTTAAAGTGTTGATTTTGCAGTGAAACTCCTTCCACTTTTGAGGGGGTGAGGTTGTTTAGGGAGCTGTCTGTGTAGCATCTGGGGTTGTGAGAAGTCTGTAGCACTACAGACCTGTCAATTTTCTATACAGCCCATATCTTTAAATAAAATGGTATGCATCCTTTCACAGTAGCCTACTGGATTCTTGTCTGTTTATTTGCTTGCTTTAATCATTTTTTCTCCATCTAGTCAAATAAACCTCTAAATTCAGTGTGTATGTTACGGAACTTCATCCAAAACTATACTGTCTCCTTCCTGACAAGGCTGACAGAGAGTATAATCACTTGTATTGTCCAGAGTACTGTTTACATAAAGGAGCAATAAATACCTGTTGAAATTTTTACTGGAGGCCTCCCAGATGGATGGTTCATTTATTATTACAGACAGGGTTTCATTTACTTAGTTATTAAAAAAAGCAGGCCGCTACAGCCCATTTATAACTATATTAAAACTAAATGAAGCTATAAGTATTGCAGACGGGACTGAGTAAAATACATTTAGTGACTTTCCAGGAAATGGCTAGGCAAAGTATTTGAAAGGAAATGCTGAAAACTTTGGGGGTCCTGCTGTGTCTTTCACAGATGTGCTTCTACTGGCTGGAGATGCAGAGGGAATGGAGGAGGTATAGTTCCCATATGTTCCTGTGCCATTTATGCATTCTGCAATAGCCTCTCTGTATCAGCCAGTCAGCCATGTGCCTTTGGGAATTGTTCCTTTCCTCCTCTAGCCTTTCTTGACATGGAAAGCTCCAGCTCAGGATGTCAAATAAATTTCTTCTTTATCCCAGAGACAGAGTATCAACTGAATATCAACTCCAGTTACAAGAGGGGACGAAGGTGCTCCATCAGCATCAATCTGTGAAGGAAAGGCAGGTTATCAGGTGGATTTTAGAGGCCCTAGTTTGGAAGGTATCACCTGAGGTCCAGCACAGACAGCTTTGAAAGTGAATTTAAGGTTGCAGATGATCTTCGTGGCACTTTTCTAGCACTGATGACTTTTCATCCCTCCTTTGAATTGGTCAGTGGATGGGAAGCACATGGTTGCCTGTGAACCAGACCATGGGTTTATTATGTCCAAGCTGGACAAATAAAGGACAGTCCTAATAAGACAAGGCCTGTGTCCCAAAGCTTAAGAAGTTGTTGACCATAAATTGATGGGGTAGAAAAGCCTAGAAACAAGGCAGCTTGAAACTTTTTAAGCAGAGCTTGTTAGGTTAGCAAAAGGCTGCATTTCCACAATCAAGGCAAAAAACAACTTTACTGAAAGCTATTTCAGCTTCAGTGGTCAGGTAAAAGAAATCAGTAATTAGAAAGAAAAAGCAATTTGTGCAATAGACATGAAATTTAAAATATATGTAATATGAATACATATTACATTCATATGTTATATGAAACATAACAGTCTAAAAAAGAAAACGTAAAATACTGAATATGGATAAAAGGCATGGATGATACTAGAGGAAAGCTCAAGGACAATGAGAATATGGGGTTTCTTAAGGTTCATGAAAAACAATAATAAAGAAATTTTAGCAATAGCCCCTCATTAGCTGAAAGTATTAAAGCTGTAATAATGTTAGAGTCAATGATTTTTTTTTTTTTACATGAGAAAAAGCAGGTTTAGCTATTAGACAGGAAGATGAACAGTGTCCAGAGACAATAAGTTATTTAAAATCAGCTACCCTCAAGAGAAGTATCCTTATGCCTCGGATTTTCCCTGTCACCATACAGACACTGGCTGGAAGACCACTGGCTAGCAAACAAAGTCTGAGGGTCATTTGTGATATACCTTGAAATGTGGGTAAACCTCACCCTCATGATGACTCCAGCATAGGGAAAGATGATGCTTGTACTGCTGGGGGTTAGGCAGTAAGAGATCGTTTGTAAGGAAATAATCACTGAGTACAAAATCAGATGGTGCTCATTCAGTGGGGAGACTTGGCAGTGGCAGCTCTGTCTCAGACACATTAAATTCCCCAAGATTTCTGCCACAATGGCTGGCACGTAGGCAGTGCTGCAGTTCATGCACTCTTACTTCATTTCACATTTGAAATTAATATTTTTTTTAGGTGGCAACATCAGCAATGGCTCGGAAATCAGAGGGAGAGCGTTAGTAAATAACTGCTAATCACACATAGAGAAGCCTGGGGGGTGCAGGGGCAGGGAGGCAAGAAACAGATTAGAAAATTGCAAGCAGCACATTCAAAGCCTCTATTCCTCAAATGTGTTTCCTCCTGTCACACAGAGCATGATTAGCCATGAAGCTTTGGTAAGCCCTCAGACTGATTGGACTACTTAGGCGTGAGTTGTCAATATGTTGCTCATCACTCTTCTCTTTTCCTGAGTATTCATGCACTTTTTGGTGGCTTCCTTGCTCGGGGACTGGCCTCATAGGGGTTTGTTTCCTTGTTTTCCTGAATTTCTCTCATTTTTAGGGAGGTACTCTGGGTCCTTCTACCCAAACATCATTCTCAGGAAGTGCTGTGGGGCACTTTCTCACCACCTGGCCAAGGACTTAAAAAATTCAGGGTATGATTCAATTGCATTTGTTGTCCCCTTCTTTATAGAGGAAAAACATCACCAGGGCAAACACAGTTGCTCACAGGGGCAGCTGCTGCAGAAGAAGCCTTATTTCAGCTTCTGCTTATAGGAGAGAGTGATGGCTGTATCCCTTGGAGAGGACTGCCTTGCATTTCTAATGAGACCATCAGTGTAATGGGAATTTAGCAGAATATTTAGCTGGTTTAAATGGTTTTGAAGAGCAGTGTAGACCAGCTTAGATGGATTCAAGCCAAGGACAGAAAACTTTTCCTTCAGAGTATCTATTTTTTATTGGAATTGTTAATTCTATTTCTATAGACTGAGTCCATTCTTCAGGCATTTAAATTCTACGCTCTGGAATTAAATCTCACATTGATATATAGGCTTCATTCCAGCATTAAGTACATTAATATTTCACCAGCCTGATTTTACTGGCTTTCTCCCTCTGTTTTTAATTAGATTTGACAGTATTCTATATAATCATGTTTTCTTGCATGTTTCTGTGTAGCAGAACTTGCACAAAATGTTTGTTGGGGGATTTTTACAACTTAAACATCGTATATTCAGAGTGAATTTTAGATGCCGCAAGCAGTGCTTGCAGAGGTCTTACAAGCCTGCTGAAAGCTCTATTAGAGATCTTATAAAGTATCCTCTTGATCTGGCTGTTTACCTTAATCCATAAGCTTTTGACTTTATTTTGTATAAAACAGAAATAAATGCTAGACTTTTCAGATAATATAAATGCATGAGCTTTTTCAAAGTGAAACATTTGCATCAGTTATAGCACTAGAGTGAAAAATAATTTCAGCAATCAGAATCTAATTAATTAAAAAATACTACTGTATAAAACCAGCCACTCCTATATTTAGGATTAGTAAACAAAGCTATTTGAAATACCTGTTTTGGCTGTCGGTAAGTAGTGAATATAACTGCCCATCTGTTATGTGCACGTAACCAAGGTTATAGCAACAACATTTGTTTCCCTTTTTCTCTCTCTCTCGTTTTTTTTCTTTTTCTTTTTTATTTTCTTTTTTTAAGAAAGGAAACATGTTCATCTGTTTCTTATTAATTCTCTGTACTTTGTACCAGGCATATTTTTCCTAGCATTTCTCTTTTAGAAAGCAATGGAAGACAGCCAGAAATTGAAGGTACATTTGTCTTATTGGAGCTTAAGTCATATTATGTACATGAGCACTCCTAGCTGAAACAATCCCAGTAACATAAGGGCACAGTCTGGGTAGGAACATCATATTCCCACCTGGCATTCTCTCTCATTTTGCTGGGGACAAGATTTAAAGGTCTTACATGGTGCTGTGCCTTGGAAGGTTTTGTTTTTGTTTTTTATAATGTGAAGGAATACTTTTCTTCTCCTATATCAGCACATCAGTCGTGACTTTAAACACCTGGGGTCAGTCAGAAAGTCTTCTAGCATACTGCTACTTAGAATAATATCTTTTTTTCTTCTGGGCTTCTGGTAATACCAAAACTAATGTTCAGTTCCTGAAAGGTCACTATGAAAATAAAATGCCAATAAGGTACATTGAAAAATAAGATAATTTTCCAAAAGCATTCAGAATGAAATGTGGTAGCAGAAACTTGAATGAGCACTTAGTTACTTGATTTTGGTGTTTCATTACAACTCTTTGCTTAGTGGGGTTCCTTTTCAGCTAAAATGAAAGTATTTTTTCCACTACTGAAGTCCCTTTCCTACATAATGAGCAGAAATCATAGAAGTCCATAATAAACACAGTATTCTGACTGAGATGCTGCCTAGAATTAAACTGGGACAATATACTTGATCAGATTGACACATTCAGGAGATCTTTTACAGATTGCAAAGACAGTGACTTCTGAGTTTATTTAAATGACAATTGCAATATATGTGTATTTGTGCCCTGAGCCCATTGGCATGTTCTCTCCTAAAACATAAGTGTTAATGATTTAATTTCTATCAGTATTTTTCCTTTCCCTTCTTGATTTTTATTTTTCTGGCCTTTATCAACATTATCATGAAGAAACACCATATCTTTTATAGTAGCTTAGACCAGCAGATGGACATAGAGTTTTGTTCCTCATTTGTATAACCTGTCTTGAGGTGCCAAAATGGAATCACTCTAATCATTAAAAAAAAAAAAAAAAAAGGTCACAGAGGAATTTTTTGAGAGTATTATGCCTCAATAAATAATTGGCAGGGGGAAGGAAAGAAGACCATGGAATGTGAAATTTATCAGAGGTTAAAGTGAAATACGAGGTGTGTTCCTTCTGCTTCTTTCATGTGCACCAGCAGATGTGAAAGATAGTTCCAGGCTTCAGGCATGTCTTCACTGTGGAGGAGAATAGATATTCTCCTAAGCAGGGCTATGCTGGAAGCACCTCAGAGGGGCTCCGTACATCAAAAGTGACAACAGATTCTTGCCTGGCTCTTGAGGACAACCTCCTCCATGGCTGCATTGACATCTCCTTCCTCAGCAGCTCCTGCTTCTCAGAAGGAGAATTTTCCAGCTCTGTCAGAAATCTTTGACATAAGGCCTGACTCTGCCCTCACACTTAAAACTTGTTGTTACTTAGATGTTAATTCCCAGAGGGGAAACTAGATGTCTTCCTGCTGGACTCTGGCTGGGGCTGAAGATAATACTTGCTTGGGAGTTAGCTTTCCTGCAGTGACAAATCAGTAAAAAAGGCAGATAAGCAAAACAGCAAAGTTGCAAGTCTCAACTATTCCATTTGACCAAGGTGGTTCCTTGGCAGCCTTGATGACCTTCCATCCCAAATCCCCTGTACTTTTGATCAGGAGTCCCACAGGTCTCTCTGCAGTGCACCACATGGCTACCCCAGCCCCAGTATCCTTCTGAACCAATGCAGTGAGTAACCCTCAGATTAAAAGAGGTCAGGTTTTCTAATAAGATGCATAAAAGATTTGGACACAGAGTCACATTGATGCTGGCAGATGTTGTAAATCAATGCTCTCTAGACCATTTTGTATTTTCCTCTTCATGTAAGTAAGCCTGCACACTCGCTCCTTTTCCCCTGTAACTGAATGGCCCATCACCCCAGGCTGCAACATGAAACCAGCTGGCTTGCTGAGGCATTTCTCAGTATCTCAAACCCATCCTCATTTCCTTTCAGTATGTCTCTACCTGTCTCCTTCTTTGTAGAGAAAGGAACAAATGCATTAATTAGAGTGCTGTGACCACTCCCACCTGAGCCCACCCCTCACTGCCTCCACGACCTCACAGAGATTTCACTAAAACCTATAATTAGGTTCTGCCAAGTGACTTCCTGACCGTGTGTGCTCTTTTCAAGTGCAGAAGCCCTAAGTGGTGCTATCTGTTTTTCAAAGCTGCTTTGAGTACCACTTCATATTTCTGGTTTTTGTTTACAAGTTTGTATTTATTTACCTCTTTACCAGTGCCTGAATACATCAAGACCAGGTTCATTTTAAAGAATCTGAAGGCCCATGGATGATGTCACTTACTGGCCTGAATTTTGCATGTTCTGAAAAAAGTGTAAAGACTGTGTTTGGACACGAGCTTGTCTGTGCTTGTCTCTCCATCCTAATACTAAGTTTGCCAGAATATGTAAAGAAATCCAATCATGAACAAGGGTTATTTTAAACATGGTCTGAAGTGCTCTGCTAACACAGGGTATACCAAAAGCTCATTCTACGCTGAATCTGTGTCAAAGTGCTTTTGAGATAAATTACAATTTGATGTAATGCCTCTTGTGAGCTTAAAGTGTTTTTTTTTTCTCTTCTGTTCTCACTCTCTTCAATTGGGGTCTGCTGGTCCAGTTGTGGAATTTTTCTTTCAACCACCATTGTTTTCATGATGGAAATGAGCTGTTAAGGAGAAACATTCCTCAAAAGCATCCATACTCAAAATTGATACACCTTACTTAAGACACTTACTACAAAATGGAATCCCTGTAACATAAATATGCCCTCCTTGCCCCAGGCGTGCTTCAGCCTGGCCTGTGAGAGCTGCTCTGGCGCCCAAGGAGCCTCTCTCCCCTGGCCAGCTTCAGCTTCACCCCCCAGGTGACAGTGTCCTGCTCTGGCTGTGGCTTTGTAGATGAGGGCTGAGGGCTGTTGTCTTGCTCTCCAGCCTTCTAGTTCTTGGAATCAGAACTTTCATGTAAACAAAGCAATGTTTTTAGAATTCTTTATCTTGTTTACATTCCTTTCTGTAGAAAGGACAATTGATGGACATTTTCTAAGACCAGTGGAATTGAAGAGGTTGAACCTCAGTCTTCCAATGTGGTCTCTTCTCTAGAAATCTATATAAGCTGTAAGAAAAATTAAACTTCCTCTTTTCCTGCTTCAAACTCCGTGGTGATCACTGTGTCTCCCTTGTGACGGCACTGTGTCACAGAGGGCCACACCTGAGAGTGAAAGCTCTCTGGGAGCCAGTGAAGACTTCCAGACACAGAGGTTATACCTGTACAGCTTCTGCTTTACAAGGTAGACCTGTGCACTGGAAACCTGATACATTTTTGTGACAATGTGGATCAGACCGGCCAGATCTCTCTCTAGGGGGAAAAAAAAAGCAAGCAAGCAAGCATTTTATGATGACCTGTTTTTTCCTATCCCCAGTGTTAGAGCATGTTTGTAGTCTGATGGTAGTTCCAAAAGGCACTGTGAGCCCCAGGCAGGCAGTGCTTTTCTTGGAAAGCAGCACTTCTGAAATGAAAAACAGACAGGGAAAATAAAGATGGGCTAAGATGTACAAGAAAGGAGAGTTTGAAGGACCACTGCTGTGGTTTGTTTTTCCTTTTGTGTGGATGGTACCGGGTTGTAGTCCTTGTCTTGCACCTCCACACAACCTGAAGGCTTCAAAATATCCTAGTTGCTTCTAATGACAAGCTCACAAAACACTTTTTTTTATATGTTGATACAAAAATTCAAGACACTAATAAATACACGGAAGTATCTAAGATGTTTCATTATATGCTTTTGATTTTTCAGCTTCTTTTTAGGAGAAGAACTGAACTGCTAAACCTGAAATAAATGTACTTAACTACCACATCACTAGCAGAAATTCATGCACTCAAGGGAGAGCAGGAAGTGACGCCCTGGGAGTTCTCCTTTTCACACAAGCATACCACTTCCTGGTTAAATCACTATCAATGCTGATTTCATCACATAGGTGCCAAATCCCAGATCAGAGCTTTCTACTTTCATGCACTCTTTCCTCAGAGATGGCCTAAACAGATGAAATTAAGAGAATGAGCAATTATAAGATTGTTTGGATCCCTCTAAGTGACAGGATCTAAGACCAGTATGGATCTTGTGGTGCTTACAGGGAGTTTTGCCTCTCTGAGGTCGTTTAGCTCCTGGGAGCTGTATCCTGTGTCATCATACCTGTCCTGTTTGCCTGCTTCTCAACAGGGCTTCTTAGCAGGGTCAGTGCCTACTTGGATACAGCCATCAACGATTTTACTGATTCAGGAGGTGGCAGAGAGAGCTTTTTCCTGACAATGGACATACTTTGAGATAAAACATGGGCAAGTCCTGCTGGAAGATTGTCAAGTCCCTCCAACCCAATGAGTGTCCTGTATATTTGAGATGTCTGCATTGCCAAGAGATTTTGCTGAGTTTGATACATTGATTTTACAGTGGAGAAATGTTGGCACAAGTGGAAGGAAATGTGAGAAAAAAGCAAGAGGAAAATCTTTGAGAGATGAACTAGCAAGGATTTCTGCTCTGACCCCCAGTCCTGTTCTTGTACACCCACATTCCCTGAAAGGTGCCGTGGGGAAAGAGGGAAGCAGCTGTGACAACAGCAACAGGCAGGGACTGTACGAACAGCGAGGAGCCGAGGAGAGTGTGGTGAGGCTCTGTGCCCTTTTAAGACACAGCACACCATGTAGCCCATGTAAGAGTCATGCTTTTCAGGCACACTCTTGGAAGATCTAGGCACAAGCACAAGGAGGTGGTTTGAAATTACTACATATGTCTTCTTGCAATACTTACACTCTGGGGACCACCCACGTCACAGGATGTGTTTGAATTGCTCACCAAGCAATTGGAGCTCAACAAGCTTTCCTCTTTTTCTGGAGATGAAATTACAGATTCTTTTTTCCCAGAGTGCAAGAAAAATTAGCAACTTTCTAAATTATTACTATTATTACCGAGGCACTTTTTAAAAATAGGTCCTATTCTCTAAGACTTTTCAAGCACTGGGGGAAATCTTTGCACGTCTTCAGCTCCTTTAACTTCTGCTTACTTAACCTTAGATTGTAAAAAAAATGTATGGAGGTAAAACCAGATGCCTCTTCTTTGTGAACCAGTTTAAGCAAGTTGAGGAAAGGATATAGGAAGGGAAGATGAAATCCTCATTACAAAGGTTGCCTTATTTTCTATATTTACAGGACAGTGAAATCCTCTGATAATCTTGTACACTGAGACAATATATTTTAGTTTTAATTGTTTCAGTCAATGTCAATTTTACATCAAACATGCAATAAGGTAAAAGTGGCCTTTGGGAAACATCATGGAACCTTATTTTGTGCTGCAGTATTGCCAGTGTAAACATCTACTTCTGTTCTGTAAGCTCAAAGCCAAATGGACAAAAAATTTCCTCTCAGGGAGACTACTGACCTGTCAGCATCAAAAATATTATTTTTAGCATATAAAAATTGTTTGTCAGAGATTGTAATAACAAGAATCTTTGCAAAATCCATTATTACTGTAATAAAAATTTTATTTTAGGCAGCAATAGTGGGAAATCAGTTAAAAAGTTAGCTGATAGCACCTGGATAAGATATAGTGTCACAGCTACAAAGTTACTGGGATAAATTATATTTTCTTTCTATTTACATTATTAAATATTTACACTAGCTCTGAGAAAATATCCAATCTGAAGCATTTTGATAAGTTATAATTTATTCTGCTTGCTTTCCAGAATGCTAGAAGATGACCTCAAGTTAAGCAGTGATGAAGAGGAGAATGACCAGGTAAGAACCAGACAAGCAACGTGTCACTTGAAGCATGTTTCATGTCAAGACTGAGCTACTGCAAATATTTTTCTAATGCTTTTTCTAAACATACATAAAGGTTATCAAAATACATGGCAGTACTGTAACTGGAGTAACAGATGTTGCTGCTCAGAGCCAGCCTGCCTGTGCTAACTGCTGGATTGGTAGGCTACAGGCTGCAGTGCTCTTGATTTATTACCTTGATGCGACCCAGAAGGTTTTTGTATCAGCTTCCTTCTGATTTGAATTTGTTTTGTTTTAAAGAGTGGCCAAGGAGGGGAGAAACAGGAATTCTGGATTAAGGGTTCAGGCCAACTTTGCAATCATGAGCTGTCCCCAGGGTTTAGCTGCTGGGCTGCTTATCTCTTACCTGCCCCCAGCATCCCCCCAGCCCTGGCCTCTCCTCTGAGCATTTTTGGTCCTGACTCTGCATGGTCCATGCCTGCTAAGAAAGCTAAAGAGAACTGAAAAAAGCCTTGGCTGTGCATTTGATTCACTCTGTAACACAGCGATTACAGCAACTGCCTGTGTTTTAAACACCCTAAACTACCTGACTGGCAGCAGATACACCATCCAATGTTTTCCGTGTGTCAGGGGAGCTGGGTTTTGTTGGCTGTAGAAGATGTCTCCCAATTTTTCCTTAAAATGCTGCTGTGCTTTGTCCAAATAATTAAGGACTCAGCAGAATAGGGCTGGAGCTTGACTTTCCCATGACCAGCTGAGTGCCTCGTTGCCAAGGAGTGCTATGCTGTGCTCTCTCCTTCTCAGTATCCTGGCGTGGATGATTTGGTTGGGAATGAGAGGCCAAGACCCCCTTCCCTTCCTTCTTTTCCTAAAATGCACAACCCATGCCTTCACTAGAGTATATAAGGGCAGTACTGCTCCTGGTTGCATCTCACAGATATAATGTGATTTTCTGCCCTGGTTTTGGTGGGAAAAGAGTCAGTTTTCTTCCTAGTAGCTGGTACAGTGCTGTGTTTGATTCAGTGTGATAACAGTGTTGATAACTCCCTGATGTCTCAGTTGTTGCTGAGCATACCCTGAATCAAGGACTTTCCAGTGTCTGCTGCTCCACCAGGGAGTTTGCTGGGAATGGGCTGGGCATCAGTCAATGGATGCTGGGCAATTGTATTTTGCATCACTTGTCCTTTTTTTGGAATTTATTTCTCTCTTTTTGTTGTCTCTTTTTTCACTGCAATTATTATTCTTACAAAGTTATTATATTGATTATTTTATTTCAACTGTTAAACTGCTCTTGTATCAACTCACAAACTTTTTTTTTTTTCCCCTGCCTCTCCTCATCCCACTAGGGCAGGGGGAGTGAGCAAGTAGCTGCATGATACACTTGCTGGCTGGGGCTAAGCCATGCAAGCTTAAAATATGATTATTTCAGTCATGGGTATCTGGAATATCTAGATGGGTAGGCTGGATGGATATCCAGACTTCTGAAATTCAGGAGCTTAGACAAATAGTTCTAGGTTTATAGCATAGGCATGAAGTTCTTCCAGGATTTTCTTCAACTCTTGCTATTAGATGTCTCTGTTTTACAATATATTCCAAACAACAGGTAAATCAAAACTTTTTAATATTTATACTAAACCTGTTTCACCTATTTTGAGAAAAGCTTCTTGGTGTTAAGAAGATTCAGCACACAGATTCTATTATTTACATATTTATACAATTTCTTTTTGTTTAACATATTTCATCCTGAAACACTTCACATTTAATTTCTCTTCCTGCTTGTCTATATAGTTTAAAATACAGCTCACAGACAGCATAAGATAAAGTAAAGTGAGGGATAGAAGGGATGTCTGAAGAGTAACAAAAGCAGACCAAGGTGCCATGATGCTTCAGCCAGGGGCTGGGTGATAGGGGAGGCATGAGCTGCTCGCCAGGAGAGATGTCCTTCAGGCAGGGAGACAGGATCCTGAGTAATGGACATCAAAGTGAAACAGGCTGGGAGAGCCAGGGAGAAAAAATTCTGGTTTGCTTCATAGCAAGCAGAAAAGGACATGGGAAAGCGTTTATCGTGCATGAAGATCCTGAGTAGGTTTAGGTAGAGAAGGGATTGTGGAAAAGCCCTGCCCATTGAGCGGGCACACATGGACCTCTGGTTTAGCACTATGACTTGTAATTATTAACATCTTCTGCATACTCATGTGCTACACAAGGCCTCTGTTCAGCCACCAGGGCTCCAAGATGCAGCTGATACAGCCTGAGTCTTTCACCTTGGTGCTGCAGCAAGCTCTGCAGAGCCAGGACAGAGCTCAGTACCCACATGGCAAAGACCAAGGCTGAGATCCCATGACTCGCTTCTAATCATCACAGGCCCTAGCATGAACAACCTTTGAAGATTACTCAGCTATTTGGTCTCCTTTCCTAGTCACATTTTTTTTCCTAGCTTTACTCTACAGACAAAAATCTGCCAGAGGCAGGGGCTGGCTCCTGCTGTATGAAATGTTTTGTAGAACCTTAGCTGAGACCTGCAGGTTTACTTAATGAGCAATCCTAAACAAATATACCTGCTGAAAAAACCAAAACACTACCTTTCCATCCATCTTGCAGGAAATAGACACAAAAATGAGTAACACAGACTCTTCCAATAACGGCTCGGATAGACCTGGGTTTAAATGTCAGCAGAACTTGTTTCCTTTTACTTCCTAACTCAGAGGCTCTTTAATCTCATATCTCCTGAGCTCAGGAACAGGAAAGAAAAAATCAGAGATGAATGGACAGGAACAGCGTATGAGAGACTCCTCTGTAATAAATTAACCCTTGAGCAATCAGAATCATTCAAGTAGTCCAGTTTCTCAAAGTGCTGAAGGTGAGCTGTATACAAGCTACGAAGCTTCTAATTTTGCTGATTTCTAAATGGGGAAGCTTAGGGGAAAAACTTTCAAAACTTGGGAGGAGATTTTGCATTTATGCCTGGAATTGCCAAGCAACAAATGGGAAGTTTCTGAAGTGGTGCAAAGTGGGACAGGTGCTTCTTGTGCTCCCAGGACTGGTGTTTGGGGTGCTGTGACCAAACCAAGGAATGTGAATCATGGATGAGAGAGACCAAATGCAAGACAGAGGCATGATTAAAAGATTCAAGACTGCAGTGGGGAAAGCATTTCCACCCCTTCCCTCAACACCAGCAATTAAGGTAGTGAGATTTACAGAGCCAGGAAAAGCCAGAGAGGCTGGATTTGAGCTGAATACATGTGTGCCCACAGTAATTATATTATCCACACATATTAGTCCTATAATTTTAATTACATAAATGTATTTTTCCTCTTTAATGAGCATAGTTTATCCATTTAAACTGATCATTTCAATTTTACAGGCAGTGATCATAGGATCTAATATGCAGAGAAAAAATTTCCTGTTGGCATATTTTACACCACACAGATTGAAGAAAATATACTTTTTAATCCTCAATCAATATCTGAAGAGCGTGCAATTAGCAGATACCAAGGTAGTTAACATAAATCTGCAAGTTAAAGAGCCAATTCATTCTGATTTATAACACATAGAGTAATAATTTCATCATCATCTCCCCCAGAAAGCATCTGAAGCTTTGTAGCATGAAGATGTCAAAATTGTACTTAAGATTGTTCAGAGTACTGAATTGTAGTGGTTATTGCCTTTTGGTTCTTTGAAGTGTGGCATAGCACATGAAACAGTCCCCATTATAATACCCTGCTCTTCTCCATAGAGGTCACTGGATAACTTAAATCAGTCTTGGGTGAAATATTAAAAGGAGATTGTCAATTGTAATATGAACAATTCTCTTCCCCCCACCCCCAACTTGTTCTTTTACAACATGAACATTTTGTGATAGAAAAGAATTCCTTTAAAGGGAAAAAGATCCCTGGCATCATTTGTGCAATTCATGTCAATCAATAGCCATATAAATTAACTGACTGGTACGCATACATGGAATAATAATCTAACATATTTTTGCAACCCAAGTCTGCTTCCTCATATGCATTTTTTTTGCACAGGATCAGGTTGGTTGCCGCTGAAGTTTTGTGGCTGTGAAAATTTATTACCCACAGAGTCAATCTGCATTCTGGCTGCCAAGTCTGAATAAATAGAGTCATTGTGCTTGTCTGGAATATGTAACCAAAGTTCATCGAGTCAGCTTGACTTTCACATCCCACGAGGTTCATAAAAGCCAACACCCTGGTATGTGCTCTTGATTCCTGCCAAAATTTTGTAAAATTGTATAAACAGAAGTTGAAGAAACAATCAGAACACACTCCCAGGGACATGGCTCTGCACTCTAGCCCCGGCTGATCTTGAGAGGGAAGACACAAGATCATTCTTTTCAAAGAAAAAATAGTATGACTACACTCCTGTGGCAACAGGTAAGCCCCATAGGGCTTAAGATGCCCTCCTCACAGAGTGCACAGGGAAGCAGCAATCAATCCTCTCAAGTTCCTCAATTTTGCTCATGTGTCCTGCGCTGAAGGAAGAGATCAGGCAGCATTTGCCTGCAAGTGGCCACCCTCCTCAAGAGAGGACAAGGACAGACTGGCTCTGCACGGTGTGAGTGGGGTAAGCAAAACCAGCCCCTCTACAGGCAAGCCAAGACAAACAGAAAGCCTTGTCATGTCACAGGAGACCTCGGGCGAAGAGCAGTCTCAGAAAGTTCACAGCTTTAGCACAGTAAAATAAAAGTCTTGTCAGCCTGACCTGGCTCACCACCCAAGCCCCATAGGGTAATGGAAGCCCACCCAGCCTGGCGCCTTCCTGGGCTTCTTGGGGTTGCCTCCCACCCAGGGCAGCCTAGGGACAGTCAGGGTGGGCTGCTGGCCCTGGGGACTCGTCCATGCTTCAGCAGCACCCTGGTCATGGTCGAGCCATAAAAACCAATGCTGATTCGAGTTACACTTGCAGCTCCTGTGGGAACATACATGCCCATGTTTTGTTCCCATCGTGTATGCGTTGAGGGTTACCAGGACACATTGCTGGAAATGCATCCTTCTGGTAGGACTGCCTGCAGCACAGGCATTTAGAACAAGCCAAATCTGTCACAACATTGCAACAGGACAAAAGTTCATCTACGTGCTAGATGGCAATTGGTGTGGGACTTTGCCCTTTCACTTCTGGATATGGAATGACAGCCAACAAAAAGAGGAAAACCATCCTTAAAGGAACAGCCACACAACCACCTTATTCCAGAAGGAATAATTTTTAGTAGAGTAGTTATAAACAGTAATGAAATGAAATGAAATGTAATATTTCAGCTAATTTGAAGCCATCCGTAATGAATTCTGAAACAATTTGATAAAGCAGCAAAGCTTTCTTTCTGTAATACTTGTTAGGAGAGCACTTTCCAAAGTTGAAGATTAACTGAGCAGAGCACCAAGACAGGAACATCTAGAGAGAAGAGTTTTATTGGGCAAAATTCAACACAACATTGCCTAGCCCTGTTTATTATTAGAACTATTTTTAGACAGTGCTAATTGTGTTCACATATGCCGTGTCCAAATATTTTAACTACATGACATCATTTTAATGTTGTGTTCCCTTTTATTCATCTCTTCGTCAGTGCAATATTGGATGCTTGATCAGAAGGGAAAATGAGTGAAAAATGAGAACAGTCAGATCTTGAGAAAAAGCACAGAGCCTGCATCATTTCTGCAAATGAATTTCTCACAAAAAAAAAAAATCCTTGATAAACTGGCAGGAAAATATCTTTCTGATGAGGACTTTCTCACTCCACTGAGCACAGAAAACTTATTTCATGAGATCTGGCTACATGCAAGTCTGACTGCAACCAAAACCGCACAAATCAGAGATAAGTAAAAGAGGGGAAAATTGAGTTTTGGGTAAAGGAATGGCTAGAACCTCAGGTGTTTTTGCTGAGTTAATCCAAAGGCTCTGTTCAGCCCCCAGTCACTATAATGTGTGTTTTTAGACTGGAGGAATAAGCCTTACTTAACTTGGGTAAGTCCATTATTTCCTGTGTATTAGAGAAGCAATTCTTTTGGTATCCAACTTAACTAGAATCCAGAGTAAGATTTAAGCCAGCTGAGCCAAGGGTTTTTTTGTGGTTTGCCAGCTCTGATTTTAAAATCTCCATGACATCTAAATTTGCACTTCCACAAGGCATGACAAGAAGACCAAGATTGCCTCACTGAAACTGTCAGATGAAACAAAATAAGAGCTCGGTCTTGTCCTGCCAAACTTGGCTCACATCACTGCCTATCTTACAAAATCAGATTCTATAGCTGGCAGGCAGAATCAAGCTCTAAATTTGAATGCTACAATCACAAATGACAGTAAAAAAAGTTAGAGATCTGCTTGGATCTTAGACATGCACAAAATTTGGGGGCATTTGAACATGGCACTTCGATCTGCATGCTCCTCAGTGGCAAAACTCCAAAATAGACAGGAAATTAAATTTAAAATGTAAGGGCATCTTCCCTGTCTCTTCATATGGATGCTGTGACTAAGCTAACTTTTAACTTGGTAAATCTCCAAAGCCTGCCCTTTTCCACTCATATCAGTTTTTTCCAAGACTTCTTTCTGTATTTGACGTAACATTCTTAACCTCATCTTCTTAAAATATTTCATTAGAACTTTTTCCCCTTGTGAAGTAGAATTACTGTATGAACATCTGTTTTGACTGGCGTGGGAACGTATCCTACTGCAATCAGTTCAGCAGTGTTGGCTAACTTGAGGCATAAAGAAGGATTAGATCCAACATTTCCAGGCTGGACTTTGCTTGTCCCTGTCTCTCATAAGCCTTCCAGCCTGTGCACTTTTCTGCCTGCTGCAGAGAGCCCCTGCTGAAGCCAGACACTGTGCCTGAGTCTTAGTTCTGCCCAAGCCTGGCCACCGAGCTCTTTTTGCCTTCAGGCAAACACATTTCAGCATGCCTGCAAGAGAATGGTTAAATAACCAGCAGTCACAAATAATCAGTGCTCTTTGTAACATCACAGCTATTGAGAGCTGTGAGAGGAGGACGAACCCACTTGTGTCTCTCTCACACATGTGCACACACTCACGCATGCACACAAACACAGTCTCTCTAGGAGCTGCCTCTTGCTCCCTGCAAAGCAGAAGGTCAAGCTCACTTCTCTCCCCTTGGCCACTGAGCTCGGGCACGGGTGATGTCAGCATGAGGAGCTGTGTGAAGGAGATGTGCATAGAGGTGGAAGACATCAGCAATAGAGAGAGGCAGCTGAAAGAATGTCAGAAAACAAAATGAACACAAAAGGGGAAAGGATTAAGGGGGAAAAAATAATGAAGAAAAATTGGTGAGAGAAGGACATTATAAAGGGAGTAAAAGCTATATTAGAACATGATGAGAAACAAGTAAAAAGATTCAGAAGCTAATCAATTAAAACTATCATATAAGAAAAAGAGACTGAGGAACCATTGCTACAATTACTCCTGGACCTGGGATGAAAACTGCCTCCTCTGAAGTCAGAGAGAGTTTAACCACTGGTTTCAATCAGCCTAGGGTGTTACCCCTGTCTTCTTTTTTATTTCCTTGCATAATCCAAGCAGATACTTGGATAGTAGCAAATGCATCACAGTTGATTGACATAGCACATCCCTGGGAAGTGTTGCCACTATTTGGGGAATTTAGGCTTGTCTTTCCCCTATTTTCACATATATGGACTTCCCGAAAAAAAAAAATCTACTTTAATTTCTGAGCTTTCAGACTTCCCAATAAATCTTTTAAAGCCTATGGCACAACAAGTGATAATTCTTGTCTGCAATAGACTGAGTGCAAGCAACACTTCTACCAAGTGACTTGTTTCTGGATAAGGAGACTACTTCTGTGGAGACAGAGGAGGTTTTCTAAGGTGAATGCTCCTTTGTTTGCAATGACTGAGACCTTCCTAACAGTGGAGCTGGAAATTAACCAGTTTATTAACATAAAATAACAAGGATTTTTCTTCTGCTCATCTCCACTGAAAAAGATTAAAATTAGCTCATCTGTGTTGAAATCTTGCATGGTTTTTGGGGCCAGACTGCAGGAAAAATCTGAGCAGATCCAGGACAGAAGACTCAGCATTTACAGATCTGTAAAATTCTCTGTATAGTTAATGCCCATGCTGATTATACAGCAATTCGGAGATCCAAATCACTTTACAAGTTTTAAATACTTAATACAATGCCCCTGAGAGGTATTTAGGTAGAGCTAAGCAAGAATTACTATCTCTATAGAACTGACAGGGAGACTGTGACTGAGATGTGGCTTGTTGGAAGCTACACGGCAAGTCAGCTACAAAGTCAGGATTAGCACTTGGGTCTTTCACTCCCAGGTGCCATGTTCAAGTCACTAGACTGTGTTGCCCCTGAAGATTAATAAGGATTAATGGGCAAAGCAGAGGAGAAAGAACAGTGTATGCCAAAAATATAATAATAAAACTCCAGGGTGAAAAATTAATAGTGAGGTGTTGAAAGGCCTCAGAAAAATCATGAAATCCAGAAGGAGTTTTACAGTTTCTTAAAAGATGTGGCTCTGATGATAACCAACTCCGAAATGGGAAAAAAGGGAGACCCTTTTAAGCCTTATGGTCTGTAAATCTTAAATAAATATAAACCAGACAGTGAAAATCACATTCATACATTTATATTGCAAATTTACAGAGAAACACTCAAGCTGCAGTTTATAAGTGATTTTAAATCCGTCAGAAATCCACACTGGAAAGCAATCCTCAAACAAAGCCCCTAGGAACAGTGAGGAGTACAGAATAATGCAGTGAGAGAAGGCATGTTAGGAATCACAATAAATTGCCTGACCTGATCTCCTCGGGCAACTTCTTGTGGCCACAAGATACTCATGGGCATTTAAACAGGGCAAGTCTGTGGGTGCAAGAGGTTTCCATTACCTCTGTTTTCAGCCCTGATGAGCAGCTCTGCACTCTTCAAGGAGAACACTGAAAACTGGAGAGGGTTTCAAGACATGGGGAAAGGTACTTAACATATTGGGAAAACATGCCTTGGAGTGAAAGATATCCACACAGTGAACTGAGCTTGTCTAGAGCAGGGCTGCTGGCTGGCTGGCTTGATCACAGTCTATAAACACCTGTGCAGGGAGAGGAGCTGGGAGGCTGCAGGGCATCTCTGTCTTGCAGGCACAGGTCTAACTTCCCACACAAGGTGTTTATTAACTCATCTTACTGTGGAAGGTGGAGAACTGTGTATGTGGTTGGACTGAGGTAGGTTCACAATAAGAGGATTATCCAGAAGTTTTGCTCTGTATCCACAACTGCACCCAGGTTTGATGCAGAAAAAAAACACTCTGTGGAGATCCATCACTCAAACTGCAGCATGCAATCAGGTTGTGCCCTTCAGAAAAATTTCTTCTTGGCTTCACTAGCTTAAGAATAAACCACATTTGAGCTAAAAACAAACAAAACCTTCAGAAATGGAAACAGAATTAATATGGAAGACATGTAAAGAGTGAAAAGTGAAAGAAGACAGATACAAAAGTGTTTTTCCTGGTTTGGTTCCCAAATGGCAGCATATAGTAATGACATCTTTCCTTAACCCTGGCTTGGAAAAAGTGTGTCTACAGCTCATTAACTGCAGTCCAATGCCGGGTGACATCCAGCACTCTGGGTGGTTGCTAATATGAGAGCTGCTGACTTAGAGCATAAATGGTTCACTGCACAGTTCCAGGGCAGCACCTACCACCCAAGGAAGACAAACAAGATGCTCTGGAAGCTGTGCAATTTACTCATGCACGGGCAGCTTGTATTGCTTCGCTGTCACCAAATGGTTCAAATTCTCTCCTCGTGTATACCTGTGCCATCTCAGGGAAGTCTCTGGTGTAGCTTGTGTAACTCCATACAATTGCTGTAACTGAGCTCTCACAAAAAACAGCAGTTAATCCACAGGACAGGCAAGATGGAAAGCAAAATGCCTTAATCTGCCAACAGCCAATTTATTGGCTTTTATTTGCCAAAGGTTGCTGTGGGTGAGGTATAAGGAAAATGCTTCTACAGTCAGCCCGCAGTGCCTCCAGGACAGTCTTCCAAGCCCAGCAGAAAATACTTCAGTAGTTTTCATTTGTTTCTTATCCAAAAATGCCTGTGAGCCCAGCAGTTTATGAAGCAATCCATTTGCAACAAATTTAAAAAAAAGAGGGATTTCTGGGGAGCACTCTTAACACTTCTGTATCTCCATCTCAATAGCTGTATTCAACCCGTTCTGCTCACTGCTCAGTCGCAATTACAATGAGCTAGCTCACTGCTCAGTCCCAATTACAATAAAAGTATTTAATTTCCTCTCTGATTTCCCTTCAACAACAGATTGCAACTTGTCACACTTCAAGCTAATTTTGGTAGCTCATTTAACACACACTGAAAACTGAATATGTTCCCAAGCTCTGGCTCATTGCAATAAAGGATGGAGAAAGGAGATGAAATCTCTGGAGACTGAGAACCCGACCCAACTGATTACTGCTGGTTGAAAACTTGTTTTGTCCCAGTAGTCTTGGGGTACACTAGAATCTTCCATGAATGATTAATAGACTATAGACAGATCAGTGAAACTCTGCCATAAATGTATCTCAACCAACTCAGCTGGAGATCAAAGAAGTCTAACCAGCCACTGTCCTGTAATTTGCAATTCTTTATGTAGTGAAACAGCATAATTCATACTCATTTACTGTAGCTGGTTTCTCTAGCTCAAGTACCTGAGACACCTGAGTGATTGTTTTTTTCTCTTCCCTGCTTCCTACTCAGTATTTAAGCTACTATGTTAAGTTGGTCTCCAATATGCATGTTCATATTGAAGAGAATCTTCCTCTATTCAGTAACCCACTGATTGCAAGAACTGAAAATTCAGTATTATGTTCATTGCTAGTGAACACATTCTACCACTTATCAAGAGAATATTAGGCTTCCCATAAAGCACTTTTTAGTGCTAAGTCTTGGAGATATTTAAATTCTATCAGCAATATCAAAATTATTTCTTATCCCCGATTTCTATAACCAGCATAGTAACTTACTTCCAGGAATAATAAAGACTGTAGAACATATTCTCAGCTTTCTTGATGGATGATGAGTTGGCTTCAGTAAAGTTGTTAACGATGTAAAATAAAATGCAAATTAAATGGCACAATCAAAATGTAGCTATTAAAAAAATAGTCATGCAGGCATTATATGATACTAAGTACCACCCCTTTGCTTACATTGTTAGATAGATAATACCAGCATATTAGAAACATAATAAATCACAATAAACTGTTTCTATAGCTGTGAGTTCCTCAAACTATGGGTCATAACCCTTCATGGGGATTCCTGAATGAGTTTGAATGGGATCACAAACTGTTAGCAAGAAGTGAGGGCAGATATTTCCCCATAAATTGAGCAGCCCAGTCCTGTGGCAAGGAGGGGAACAGGAGAGCAGACTGTAATTAGTGGCTGCAAGTATTTATACTTGCTAGGGAACTGCTAACTACCTTTAATTACAACAGTTCACTTTCTCTAGGAGAGGGGAGCAATATAGGCTAGAATTAAAATTGCTGGATAGTTGCTAACTGCCTTTCATTGCAGGCAATAGATCTGTTTCTCCAGGGAGGAAGAATAAACTTGTGACTGGATCTTATTCCCCCATCATTTTGGAATGGGGTCATTACCAGCTCAGGGGGTCACACATATATGCAATCCAACACAGTTATATTTCCAGCCTCTGAAAGAAAGAAGTCAATAGTCTCATTTAGAGAATGTATGACCACTAGGCAAAGACTGAGGCCCCATGCAATCTGCATTGCACCTCAGTGAAGAAGGATGTTTATTAAAGGACTTAAAATGAGAGGGAAATTGAAAAAGTAGAATGATCTCACTGAAATGCACTTGTACATTTCTTTCTGTGTTCCTGACTGTCGTCTGAATCCACTTTCTTGACCAAAAGGGATCACCTTTTCAAAGCTTTCAGCAACTGAATGCATCAAGATGGAAACTGAAGACTGGCACTTGAGGCTGCAGCTTCCACAGTGTCTCTGGGCTCAGATAGTACCCCAAATTGGTCAAGACAAGGGACCTCTCCTCTTCCCTCTGAGGGCAGCTTTCCTCAAGCCTGGAAGAGACATTATCCAGCACGTCTTCCTCTCAAATATAGGGATTTTAGGGAAACACAAGAGTGATATGAACCCCACATACCATATTAGGGGCTTTCAGCATCATCAAAGTTCATGTTCGCTTTCTTGCAGTCTCTTCAATATCCATGAGGCCTGTGGCTGCAGAGCAAGCTGTCTCCCTCAATGCCTCGTGGCTACCACAGCCATCATGTGCCTTTCTCCAGGAGTGCTCTGCAGCTCCAGAAGGAAGTGGAAGCAATGTCAGGTGGAAGTGACCTTGCTGGTGGACATCATCTTATGTCAGTAGCAAAAGTGTCCACTACCCCCCCAGTGCTGTTCCAGTTCTCACACTGCATGCTGTGATGTGACACCCTCTCCCTGGGGAAGCAGCTCAGAAAAGGGATCTGGGTTAGAAATAACATGGGGGAAATCAGGAGGAAAAAAAAAAAAAAAAAACAACAAAACAGAACAAAACAAAACAAAACAAAACAAAAACCAAAAAAAACCCAAACAATTGTTCTTTTTCGACTGGATCAGTTTCCTAAACTGTTATATTGCACAACCACGTGAGCACCTGCGGTGGCCTGAGCCAAGAGTGGGAAGCATGAGAAGTGTCTCGAGCAGCACTGCCACGTAGTGGCTGTGTGAGATGGAAAGACTGGCCCTGGCTGATGTGGGGAGGAAGAAAAGAGGTGATCTGAATGGTCTCTACACAACTTGGCCATGGAAAATGGCTCAGATAGTGAGAGAAGCTCCTGAGTTTTGCAGACAAAGATACAATGTAGTGCAGGCCTCAGCATGAAAGCTGGTCAAAATGGTCATAGCCTCCTGCTAGTGGGAGTGATTAGGCATGGTAGCAGAGGAACCTATGTTGGCCCTGGGTGTTAGAAAAGAGTTTAGGCCATAAATCATTCTTAAACCTAAAGTCTGGGTCTCCTCTGAACTTGAACTTGCAAGAGTGTGTGGGATGACATTGTCCTAACAAATCCCTTGCAGAGGAGAGAGGAAAAATTATGCCAGCCCAGGGGACTGGACAGTGGCTGCACTCTTTAAAGCCTGTAGCCGGTGGCATGGATAGTTTTGTATCCAAAGAGCATGGAAACAGTATGACCTACTGGAAACGGTGAAAAATACCAGACTTGCCATAATATTTTCCTAACACTAAAAACAATGTGCTCATGCCATGGGAAAACTCCCACTGAGCTGCTGGGACCTTCCAAGCCCTTCCCACAGGTTGTCTGCCTATTGCAGAAAGTCAACAGTAAGGAAAAACCTTCCTGTGAGCCATGTCTCTGTGTCTTCTGACATTCTGTTGGGTGATACACATCAAACTAAATCCCTCCAGAAACCCAGCAGGCACAACTTACTCTAGAAAGTTCGAAGAGCAGAAATCCAGCTTCCAGAGTCAAGTGAAGTTCTTCCCATTCCTGTCAGATCTTCAGGGGATCTTTTCACACCTTTCTGTGAAATACAATGTAACTGCAGCCACAAGTCAGGTTTTCTCAAGTTTTTCTTTGCAGTTTGTCAGCAGCATTTTTGCCAGGCCAGAAGGGTTATGTCCATACTCTCTGGTGCTGAGCAGGATAACTTTAAGTCATCCAGCTTGTTTAGAAACAGGGATGTGGTCCCCAGCAGTCTGATAAAACAGGAAGAGAAGTTTCAAAATGTATTTACTGGTAACTGCAATGAGAAAATAAGCTTTTATTTCTGTGCCCCTTGACTGTCTGTACTGCTTAGGTCTGTGTCCCTTCTGTGCTACATGAGGCACAACCTGGACAGGTGCAACTGGGGGTAGGACACTCTGGGCATGTCCAAGTGGAATGGAGTCTTTTAAGGCAGATTTTCACAACGTTATGGATTTCTTCTTTCCTTAACAGCTGGTTACTTGTGCCAAGGTCATGAATCACACCGTTTGAAGTAAATGAAGGAGGGGGAAAAATAATAATAGTAAAGTAGCAAAACTAGCTCAGGGATAGGCTTGGGAGTCCTATTAAACTTGAGGGGCTACAATTTCTATTTGCCAGACCTGCTGGTTAGCACAAGAACAAGAACTATGCTTGCCCACCCCATCCAAAGAGTTGTACTAGACAAGAACTGAAGAGCAAACCCGCAAAAGGCCAATCCTGTACTGTGTAGGCAAACTTTGCCAGCAGATTGACATGGCAGTGTTCATGAAAAGTCTGCAGCAGCTCTGGCAAGCTTTGCAAAATTTATAATTCATCGCAGAGGAACCAAATATGTGATGTTTGTTTCTGTGGAAGAATGGGAGGAGACTAATGGTAAAGGAGAAGGAGTGGGAGTGCGGAAGCGGGGAGAGGGGAAAGTAGAAAACCAAACCCTGGCAAAAATTGTCTGCAGTAGTTCAGACCTCAAATACCATGCGGTGCTTTGACAATCTTCTGGGTTTTGGCGTTTTAAACAAAGTGTTCTCACATTTGCTAGGCTGGAATGTCCATTTGACTGTAGACTCTGCTACTTTGCTTGTACTTTAACATTTTGGACATGTGACAAAAATGTGTGTAACGCATTTTTTAAAGTGTTGATTGTGCTCGTAATTTTCAAGTCAGAATATAAAATAAACATCTCTGCCCTTTCTTCCAGCAGGCAGCACAGAGATCTGCTCTCCGCGTTCTGTCTGACAGGTACATTTTGTCATTTTTATGAACTATAAATTGCTTTATGAAACGTTGAGCCCTATTTATTGTGGCATATAACTCATAATCGGATTTTGTCCCCAAAGTATCTGTGAACTGGGATGTTAAACATTTTGCATGCTTGGATTTGTCATGCATGTGTAGAGTTTATTGCTGCAAAAATCACAGTCTTGTTGTATTTCATACAGAGTATGCAAAATCCCTTGTTGTGATACCAAACGAGAGATAAGAAACTTACTGGAGAAGGCATGAATGATGCAGTAAATTCTGAGCCTTAGAGTTTGCTGAGATATATCTGAGCTCATTTCTCAGCAATAAGTACTTCATTTATTCCGAGATGTTCTCTTTTGACTTTTTCCAAATCCTTTCCCTGGGAATTACTCTTTCTTTGTTGAGATTCTCTGTATGTTTCATGCACATAAACAGTGCCCTTTTCTACCCCTTAAGTTTTAAGAGATTGGTATTTTGGAGGAATTTAATTAATTTTTTTCACTTCTTCTGGAACTGCAGCAGTGCTCCAGGCAGATAAGCAGGGGACCAAATCCTTAGTGTTCAGGTTTTACTCAGCTCTTTTTCAAGCAAAAAAAATTCCATTAACTTCAATGGGAAACTTGCCTGAATGAGGAATTCAGGATTTGGGCCATAGTAAATGTTATACTTGGGCTGTAGGTCTGCACAGGTATTTACCTTAAATGACTTTTATGAAAGAGGATTGATTGAAATATAAGGTAGCTTTCTAAGACAGTCCTGATTTCTTTTCCAGTTTTGGGAAAGGGGTAGGGAAGGGGGAGGAAACACTGTACATTTTAGTGCCTGTGAAAAAGAACTAGCAGATTTACATTTTTCCACAAATGAGGTACTGTGTCATGCAGGCTGACACAGAGTAAATTTCCCCATGTCTCGTTGGCAGCCCCCTCTGCTCCGTCTGGCCCCCAGCCCCCCGCCTCCCTGGGAATAAGCGGTAATTGACTCTGGAAGCCAGTTCAGGCCAGGATTTCTCCAGAGCAGAGCCTGTCACTTAGGCTGAATTATATGTTGTGCGTGGATGAATAACATTTCTCTCTGCTCGGAGGGTAAGACCGCCAAAATTATTGACCTTCCCTCCCCAAGTTTACAAACACCGTTTTGTTTAGAATTTTTTGCCCCGCTTTAAGGAAAAAAAAAATCCTGAGTAAAATGTATGGGATGTGGGTGAAATTGCTGGCACAGTTATAGGGCTCAGAAGTATCTGTTGTAACTGGAATGAATGCAAAAGATAGTGAAGCTGGAGTCAGCATTATGTCCCTCTCCCTGGAGGTGTGCAAGCTCACCCCCAAGGCAAAGCAGATTTTGCACTTGGTGGGGACGATACCGTGACCAAAGAAAACACGGGGATTTTTTTCACAGCATCCTCCCCCTGGGCTGAATGTGGAACATTCCTGCAGGAGTGGCCCTGGAGGTAATTAACAAGCCCCAAACCTCCCAGTTTGATTTCTGTCTCCCCTGGAAAGAAAAGTGGTGGTGATGGATAGATGTTCCCCACCTTGTGAAAGGTGGTGAGGTAGCTGGGTGCAGGCTACCTTCATCCACAGAGCAGAAGGGCCTCAGTATTAATAACCATCACACCTCAGATTTAGGATTTATGAACAAATATTTCCCTGCCTGCCCCTAAAAACATGCTCAGGGACTACAGCTTTCCAACCTCCTCTGCAAAAATTTGGCTACCAGGGTACTCTCCTTGCCCCGCTTCTGGAGGGAGTGCTGGGAAGGCTGGGGGTGTGCCCTGGGGGTTTGCCTCCCTGCCACCCATGACCTCACTGCAGCACGCAAATGGGAGGGCAGGGGGCCAAAATCCCACACTGTGACCGCAGTTTCTGTCTCTTCTTGGCTAGAACTTGGATGCCTGTGATACTGCTGCTCATTAGTTGTGTCCCAGTAGCAACTCAGAGCTCCCAGTCACATACCCCACTTCCCAGCAACAAGGGAGATGGCAGCTTACTGTAAGGCTTTCAGTAATTTTGTCCTATTTTAAAAAATATTTTCCAGAAGTTCCTGTTGCAGTTCTTGCTTTCAGGTTCTATTAAAGAGGTAACAGTTAGCTAAACTAAAAGATGAGAAAAAAATAATTGAACAAACAAATAAGAGTTTTTAAACCTAGCCATTGATTTCTGTAGTGTATCGCACTCAGTCTTGTTTTCAGAATGACACAGTAACCCCCAGCAGATTTATGTGCAAACACAAAGATTAGTGACCCAGAAGCTTGACTGAAACAGCTTTTCTGCTTCCAGAGGACAGGTTGCTCTGCACATGCACTGACTGTTTTGTCAGCAAAGATGCACTGGCCCCATTAGCTTTTCATTCTCTCATGAAAAGCCCTCCGTGTTTATTCAGCACAGCTTGGTTTTAATTTTATTGTGCTCTTCAGTAAAGTGGTCAAACTATACAGATTACTCACTTTCTGGGACAGACAAGAGCAAGAACTTAACTCATATACCTTAATGGTATAGTGCTGGCATATTTTCAATTGTCTGGCTCCCATATCCACTGCCTGAATAGCTTTTAAGTGAAGAAAAATGCCTGTAACTAAAATATTCAGTGTGTTCTGTTGTTATTTAGCAGTAAGCAGTGTGGTTAAGCCATGTCTTAAACTTGCTTAATCCCGCTGAGCTAAATAGATTTTATTATTGACTCCCATGGTTCCAGAACTCTGACCTTAAGGCTGAAGTTAAAAGTTAATTTTTTTTTTGCAGTCTGTTCCACTAACCCAGAAGCACTTGCTTGCTGGATACATTTGCAATGGAGAATGTCCAGCTGTAAATTACAGCTGTTCGCAATCCTACCCAAACGCAACACTCATTATTATTCTTTTGTTCTTTTTAGGCTGAAAAGCCCACCATGAGGGAGACCATACAGTACCGAATCCACACATTAAATTTACTCACAGCTCATATTCATGTGCAAGATAAGATTTTCCATGAAGTAAAGATTTACAGTGGTCCTAGGGCACTTTTATTCCCCTGGCTGCTTTTAATTCTCTGTGCTGGAGTGTACGCCAAGGGGGTCTGCTGAAGAGTTTTGAACACTTAGAGGAAAGTGTTGTACCACTGCAGAATTTCCTCTCTGGTTGTAACAAGGGAAAGACAGGTCCTTTGCTGAGTGCTTGGGTGGTACTTGGGAGACCTGCTGACTTCACAGCCATGATCTGCTCTCCTTTCTGTGTGCTTATAGTGGAGGAGGCAGGCAAAATGCACCAGCTCTGCCCATGCAAACCTCAGTGCAGGCCTGTAAGGTATAGGCAGAGCTGAACCCAGTCATCTCAGCAGCCATATGGCTGTGCTGGCAGGCCTGCCATTCCCAGCTGATAAGCCCTGTAAAGGGTCCAACTCAATAGCTTACTCTCAGCACCTGGGTGATACAAATGTGTCATCCAGACCTGAACTGTGAAGCATGGGCTATGATAAACCTTCTAGATTTACCACTTCTTGCTGTTGACAGAGTAGGCGTCTCAGCACTAGCGTGCGTTTGGCAGTGGAGACAAGCCCCATTGATGGCTGGTAAGCTGATGGCCAGTAGGATGCAGGATCCTGAAGGGCAAATGAATTTTCCCCCTTCCCCATTAGAGAAGTGAAGAGTTTGGGCAGCTGAGAAGCAGTGGAGCATCACATCTGTGGGGAGAGACATTTGGAAGCAGACGTACTGCTGCACTGCCTCTCATGGCTGCATGCATGCATTTAGCACTCAGGTGCAAGAAAAATCAAAAAGGTTTACCTAGAACAACCCAGTCCCTTGCCCTGATATTGTAAGCAGACACAGAACTGATGATTAGTCCAGTGGGATGTGTAGCACAGCTCTTCTTCAGACAAAGCCACATTGAGATACACTATTTGTGTTAGGAGGCCTGGGGAGGCACTGCCTGTTAAATATTAAAGGAACAATAAGAGGCAACTTAGATTTTTTTAATAGATCACTTAAAGCAGGCAAGGCAGCTGTGCAAGCAGCCTTTAAACTTTTTGTGAAAAGAGACAAAGTTTTCTTGTTCTCAGGTATCTGCTTGAGCTGTCATTGTGCAAAGCAGTTAAACTTGTGATACCTTGAAGTAAGTAAAGAGTCCAGTGACAGCTAGCAAAAATACCCATGTGCTTCATGTCACTCACGTACTTAATGTTTGTGTTGGACTGATGTTTTCAATAACATCACCTTTCACACCATGAGAGTTCTCCACATGAAAAGCTACATGGTCAGCTTATCTGGAGTGACTCAGCTAGCTGGCTGGCCAGAAAAGCTTCATGTGGCAGCATTGTGCAATCAGTGACAGCCCAGAGGAAGCCTTGGCTTGGGGCAGCTGATCTGGGACCCGGCAGAGAGTGGCAGAACTGAGATCACAGGCTCCACAGAAGACAAAAAGGTTGGCTGGAGAACAGCGTACATGCACAGTGCTCACTGCCACAGAGGCAGACGTGCAGCTCTCAGCGCTAGCACATTGCTTAAACTTCCTGGATTATCTTTGAGAGGAAAAAGAGAATACCTCTGAGAGGGAATATATGGATTTATCATTAATGTCTTACATGAAAGTTTGTTTGTATCTCACACATGCACCCTCCCTGGCCCCTGCCCCAATACGGGATAGCAAAGGGCCGCTGCTCCTTGGAATGGTCTGGAGTTTCTCAGTCCTGCTAGTTACAGAAGAGTGAAAGTTGAAGAGTAATGATACCTATTGTATATAAGATTGTTTTTCCAGTATTGGAGAATGTTGTGGCTTAGTGAAAAGGGACTTCAGAAGAAGAGCCTGTGTAGACAGCTTGGAGTGAAAAGGAATAGGTATCTCTTGTAAAACTGGGATTCCCTCTGTTTAATTTGTGAGCAAGTCCTGTAGCATTCACCTTTTTGCTGCTCGATGTTTTCTCATACCTCTACTAATGCTGGTGTTTATTTAAAATTGTTCTACCATCACACCAAAGATGTGATATGGATGTATTACTGTGTGAGAAGGTGGAGCAGAGCTGTCCCAGGGAACTGTAACAACTTTGAGCCCTACTAACTACTGGAATTCCTTTGGTGTTTAAAGACAGAAAAAGAAAAGTTGAGATGTATGTTTTTCTTCAAGGAAGTGATAGTGTTTTGCTATCATGATAGTCAAACATTTTCCACCTCCCTATGGGCAACCTCATGCATTTGCTCCCCAAAGCTATCTGGGGGAAGTCAATCAGTTCTAGTTCCCAGAAACATCTGCATTTTGAAAAATGTCTGTCTGCTAGAAGAAAGGTCTGACTAGTAATTTCTCACATAATTTCTTTGACTTCCTTGGTCTTTTAAGAAACAGTGTGAGGATAATTACAGCATGAATGTAGAAAGTAAAAAGGCAAAGTCTGTGGTCTTTCATATATTAGTAAGGAGAAAACAAGTCCCATTGCTGGCTGGCAGCTTGAAGAATATGCAAAGTGCTATTGGGAAGAAGAGTGTATATGTGTGCAGCATATGAAGTGCCTCAGCATATGATTAACCTCACTGGGTATGTAGTAAATAGTAGATAACTGTGATCAAAAAAAGTATTCATGTGATTTATCAAACTGAGCAACTGTGCATTTTGCAGTGAAGCGGGAGGTCAATCCTGAAATCTGGGGCAAGTAGAGCAATAGGAAATTGCGGGGACTAAGAAGTTAATCATACTGTTGGACTGCTTCCATCTGGTTTTGAAAGACGGAGTCAGTACAGTGCTAGCGAGGATGCTTCACGGCAACAGATCAGGAATTAATTTTTTCAGCAAATCTTCAGCTATCATTTGTGGTAACACAGGCTTATAAAAATGTAATTTAATTTCTTTGGAATAAATCAAATAGGTCAAGAAGTGTGAGAGTATTTTTTTAATGTGTGTATCTGAGGCAAAAATCAAAAAGTGTCAGAGTAGGAGAACAGCAACAATCCAAGAGGAAACAAACATTAACAATATAAAACCTGGAAGGCATATATGGGCATCCAGTTAAATTGTGCACATAATTTTCTTTGAAAAATCAGTTTGCAGTTGGGAAACTTCTACATTTTTATGACCCTTGGAGGCATAATCTTGTCTAACCTGTCTGTCCATCTTCAGAAATGTGGATCAAAGGAGCACTGACCTAATGTGGAATTGATGCTGTGAACACCACTTACACATACCATGAGTGCACTGCTACAGGCAGCGAGTTTGATAATGAATTCTGTTTTCCTTATTGTTGATACTACTTATCATTTTTCAGGGAGATTTCAATATCTGAGCAATAAAGGTCCCCAGTAGGGGGACTAAAGTAGGCAATGAACCTGTTGTAAAACAAAAGGGATTTTAACCCTCATTAGTAATTCTGCTAGCTAAAACTTGCTTTCTTTGAAGAGGTAGGAGGACAGTTAGCTGATAACATTATGCTTTTCTTACTTCAGCAGTGGGATAAGATAACAGAGAGTCCTATACTAGGAGTAAGGTGTTGTGCTATTTTTAGTGCTATGCTGCAAAAAGTGAAATGTTGTAAGTACATTTGTATCTATTTCCTGGCAGTCTGATGAAGGGGAGCTCAGGTTTACACAGCACCAAAAACAGGAAACCAGCTGCCTCTCTGTTCACATAAATCACCACTTTCATTACCACTTTATTTTAAGAAAAGGTGAAAATTCATATCAAGCAGCAACACTTCAACCTTATATGACAGTTATATGACAGAAATTTGGGATTTTTGACCCCTGTGTGCTTGTGAATTACATCCTAGCTGTAGCTTGGGGAGTCTCCAGAGCAGGTGCAGCGATGCAAAGGAGAAATCTCAGTTCCCTCTGAGTGAGGCAGCAGTCCATGCAGCAGATGGAAGGAGATCCCTCCTTCAAGCTTTAATCGTTCAGTAATCAGCCAGGCACAACAGGGCTTTCTGGCATCAGCTCCGTGGATGATGACATGCTTGCTCCAGTCGGTTTTTCCTGACTTCCTGCAAAGATGGTTTAGAAATCTCATCCCAATTTCTGGGTTTGCCTTTGTCACTGGTAAGGCTATCTGCCTTCCATCCTCTGTATTTTTTAATTTTAAGGTCAAGAGCATTTTCTCCTTGCTCTTGCTTTTGTTCTGTCCCTGGCAGCAATGGAGGCAGAAAGGAAAGAGGAGACTGGCTTGCTCAGGGGAGAACAGTCAGGTTCTGCAGGAGGCCAGTCCATGAAAAAGATAATGCTTGTGCCCAGGATGGGCAAGGGATTCCTCAGAACAGTGTCTTCATGAGGCCCCAGTGGGGGCAACACAAAGTCTGTGCTTTGCCTGGCCCTTTGTTCTCTGAGGGGTGAAGAGGATATTGCACAGATGCAGAACTGTGTCCAGTTTCTTTGCAGGCAGAAAAATAGGATGAGTTAGTACAAAGAATGAGGTACCCTGTGGTTTCTCCATGGGGATTAGTTGTGGTTTATCAGGTCTGAAATGCTCCTGCAAGGAGTCACATTGTTGTGATCTGAGATACTTTGCTCCCCCATGCAGTCCTGTCCAGTTGTGTCCTCTGTTTTTTTCATTACTGCCTCAGTTTTGATATAAGTCACAGGAAGGTTTTTTTTATCCTTTCTTCTCTCAGAAAAGTATTGGATTTATTCTACCATTGAGGTGTGGCTCACACTGTTCTAGGTTTCTTGCATTTCAGTGAAAGGAGATGTGTGATCTTTGAACAGCCTGGGTTTTCTCCCAAAGAAAAACTGGAGCATTTGTGAAACTAAACAAAGCTCTTATGGTGGAACAGCTTTTTACCACAACTATTTCACATATGCTGGTGGGCAGGTACAGCAGCAGTCCAGTAGGACACTACTAGCTCCCCCAACACATTACTGGCAACCTGATGAGCAGGGAAAGTATTCAGGCTCTGGAACCATTGAAGCTTTTTTGATGAAAACTGAGATCCAAAAATCTCAAATGGCTCATTTTCTTAAGTTACAATGTTGTTTTTTTGCTCACTCAACATTTTCAGGGAGTCTGTCTGGTGACATTTTCTTTACAAATTACTAGACCAAACACTTTCTGCTTTATTTTTCATTATTATTGCTTTCTTTTGAGGTTCTGTTTCATGGGTAAATTCAAAATTGAAGGGCTTTGTTCCAAACTGGAATGGCATGAAATTTCAAATTCCTTCTCCAAATGGAAGACCTTCCTTCTCTCGAGGACTGTATTTATAGTAGGCTGCCCTTTTTGCAGTCAGAGAGGGGCCAGATCATATTATGACTGTTTGCTCTAATATGTTTTTAACTTAGAAGTAAAATTAGACCTGGATTGAAACTGGGTGTAAAAAATTCTAAGTTCAGACATTACATTTTTATAACCTGAAAATGTTATCATTCTGAAAGGCAGAAATAAGTAGAAATTACTAAAATTAAATTAGGGTTTTTTTTCACAGGGTATGATTTAACCATGACATATGTTATCTTTAATATAGTCTGCAATCTTCCATCATTTTAGCAGAAAAGAAAGTTGTTTATTTTAAAGATTGCTATTTTATATCTAACAAAATTTACTTTGCATAGCAGGGTATCTTCTGTGTTAGATGCTATCTAGATTTTAAAGGGTTTTTCGTTCTTGACTCAGGCACAGAGCTTAGATTCATGCTGAGGCACTGCCTCTCACCCACACATTCACACAGAAGAGAATAGACCTTTCTCTGTGGAAATTTAGCAGCCAAATAATTCACAAATAGCTCTCATTTATTGCTTACTGGAACAATCAAACATAACTGCTCTAAATAAACAGTTTGACAAATTTAAAAAATTAAAATAAATAAATTAAGTAATTAAAACTAAAAATAGGGGAGTGGGGTTAAAGAATGCCATTATTCTGATTTAACAGATAAAAATCCCACCTCAAAAAGTCATGGAGATCTGCCAAGTAAATTTATTGCTTTGCAATGACACTTTAAGACACTTTAATATGCTTTTTTGAGGCTCTGCTGTGGCCCTGGCATCGTGCATACCCAGGGAGGCTTGTCTTGTTTCATGGCCAGGAATGGGATGCCTGCTGGCAAGGAAGATGCTAGTTAGGGGTCAGCTAGACCCTGGCTTCCAGCAGCCCTAAGGAACTTAGGGTTGCCATTCCCATCTTCCCATCCCTTAAGGATGTCGTTCCCATCTTCCTTTTCCTCCTTCCTACATTGCCTTTGGAGGGAAAAGGAAAACCAGACATGCAACCTCTGTCACATGCATCTTCCCCTACATGGCCTCAGATCTCCCATGATTTTGGCTAAGTTTCCCAAGGGGACATTGTCCCAGAGATTCTCTGTCTGCCCATCATGGACCCCTGCTGTGTTTCTTGCCCAGGCTGCCCTTTGCTCATTCCTCAAAACCACCCTGATCCCACTGGGGTGCCTGGAACCTCCCCAGTACCCCCATCTCCTGCCAGTCTCAGGGTCCCACGGCAGGAGCCAAGCCCCTCTGGTTTGCAGTGCTACCAGTGAAGCCCAGTGGAGGGTACCCAGGCATCACCCACCGCTGAAAGGCTGGTGTGGACCCCATCATTGGAGGGGGACAATGGAGAAACAGCTGTAGTGAGGGCCAGCCTGTTCTGCCTTGTTTGGCAGCCCCTCGGACACCAGCGTCCTCCTTTGGCTGAGACGGGGTGGGACACAGCCCAGCGGGGAGCAGCGGGGCCAGCACTGCCACCCACCCAGGCAGGGCTGGGCTGCCCCCGGCTGCCGGCCCACTGTGGGGCAGCCACGCCATCAGCTGGACACGGGGGGCTCTGCCTGCACCTGGAGCCTTTGCATTCAGCTCCCCGCAGTAACCATCACTCTTTCCTGCTAATAATGCCCTCAAGTACCGAATTCCTGAAGCCACTTCTTTTAAGGTCATGACGTCTCCCTTTTTCTAAAACTTAATAAGCTTGATACTGACCACGAGGAGTTAGAGTGAGTTTGTAAATATTTGTATCTTCAGTATTAACTTCTTTGATAGCAAACACTAGGACAATAATTCCCACATTAAAAGGGCTCTTGGGAAGAGTTTAGGAACTCAGGCCAGGCAAAAATAGTTGCCTGAAGGAAGAGGAAAAACCTTGGAGAATTACCAGACTCTTTTTTTTAAATTTTGAGACAAATGGACTTTTCAAACTTTGCCCTGAAAAGAGATCTGGTCATGACCTACTATAAATCTCATATGGCCGTTTAAAACCTCACAGTGCTCTGGTTAAACAGCATTGCACCAGACAAAACCTCCAGGGCATGGGGACATTGCTGCGGTTTTTCCCTTTCAAGCTTGTATATTGTCCCCATAACATATTGCCAATGTTCACAGGACCAAATGAGACTGTGGCCTTTCTTTAATGTACTCAGAGCTCTTGTGTCGAGAGCCTGTGAGGTCAACAGGAAAACATGGAATGAAATCTCAGCTGAATATCGGTCTTTCCCAGGCTTCCTGGCAATTTCCAACTTCTCACTCTTTTGTTTTCATTTAATAAGATAGAGCTTGTCCTGCACTCAATTTAAAAAAAAAAAAAAAAAAAAAAAAAAAAAAAAAAAAAAGTGGAGGAAGAGCTAAGACTCAGAAAATGAGTAGTTTTATAATAGCCTGGCAGATTCCCAGTCTGCTGAACCTAATAAGAAACACACTAATTTTTTCCAGTTTGAAACTTTTTGGTGCAAACACCTCTAATGCAAATATCTCCCACTGGACTTGTGAGAAAAGCACCAGTATATAGAAAAATAAGAGTGCTGGTATTACGACATGAAAGCTGTAGCCTACATTTTTGAAATAAGGATGTTGAAAAGTGGAGCTCTGAGAAGAACCTAATTTTGGGCTTCTCCAGCTGTGAGATCACCCTCAGCTTTCCTTCTTCTCCTTCTGCTAGAGGGACTCACAGCACAGCATCTCTCTCTGTTAAAGCTGAAGAGGAAAGCAACAACTGCAAATTCATTTATGCAAACCCAGAGAACAGTCTGAGAATACAGCAAAACCTAAACACTCCTTTGAGATTATCACTCTCTAATTGATAGAGAGGTATTGGTTTCAACTTCACTTTTTACACCATTTTCTATATTAGCATATTATGTGCTTGTCACATGCAGTCAGATTTTAACTTCAGATTGCTGATGCTTTGTGAGTATTATATAAATGTGTATATATGTATTTCCTAAATTATTGTAAGGAAGTTAATGTTGATGAAAAGCAGCAGGTTGACACCTGATTATCCAGGAGTTTTTCCCTTGTGTTGTAAGTATATCTGCCCCCTCCTGGAGCCTTGAATTATCCCTATGCATATTCTTTATGTGTGCAGACAAAGGGCACTGTTGAAGCAGATGAGTGCCTCAGCATTTGATGTTGTTAGATAATCTCAGCCAACACCACATTGTTTTCTAAGAAATGTATTATTTTCTTCCATTTGGTCAAAAATGCAGCATTCGCCATTTAACAAGAGCCATGACAAATTTCTGTCATTTGCTACTGTATGTAGCTGTTCTCTGCCTTTGTAAGGTCTCACAATTGGCTAGACTGGGAATTATGACAGAGTTGCCATGCTCAAATTATTAGGGTTGTTTTTATGACCAAAATCTGGTATCACTATGGAGCAACAGTAAATTGTGGATCTGGTTTGGATTGTTCATGTTTACCACACCATTCCACCAGTTATTTACCACACCAGCCTTTTAAATATATTGCAACAAACTATGAAAACACTCTCTGATTAAATGAGGGAACATATGGAAAATTAATTCCCATTGTCCCAAATGGAGAATACATACTCCAGTGTCACAATGCTCTCCTTGTCTGCTTTGGAGTCAAGCTGCACAGCAATCTCATGCACCAGTGTTCATCTGCTGAACTGGGAGGTTAGCTGGAAGAACTGGTAACTGCAAACTCTGTGACTGTATGGACCTGCCAGTCACTCCTCTCGTTAATCAGCAGCTGCAAGGATGAAGAACAGGTGCAACATATGGGTAGTCTGGCCAGTATAAAAAGGGACATTATTGAAGGAAGGTAAAATCTGGAAGGAGAAAAGATGAGCCTCTGTTAAGAAATTCTTTGCTAGTTTTTATTAAGGCTGTATCATGCCTGAAAGAATAGATTTTCTGATACTGTTTTCAGGTTGTCATAGGCTGCAGTTTGATTGAGTCAAGGCTTAGCTTCTGTGAATGTTTTGAGTGTTCAAATACGCTTGCTGCACTTGTGCTGAAAGGAACAATTACCCTCAAAAGTTGCACATCTGTTTTTTTCAGAAGTGACACTCAATTCACATAGCCACGATGATTCTAAAATTACCAACATGTGTCCAAGGCTTAGACATGATGAGGGTTTGCTTAGTCCAGAAGTGATTGCCTTAGGTTTGTCTTGCAGCTGGTGAAGTGCTTGTTAAAGGCAATAGTGCAACCCTGAGATTTTCTTTGTTTAATTTATTACTGAGACATATTTTTATATCTTTTCTTTAATGTTGTTATAATTAACATAATATATATGTTGTCAGGGTTAAAGTTATTTATTTGGTTGCAGGGCCACATGCATGGGAATTACGTTACTTACATTACATGCATCTTCAGTTGACATGACACGTTACAACTGAAATGAGTAAACCAGCCTTGTGTACTAAAAATAGCCAAACAAATTTAAAACACACCACCATATTAGCAGAACCACAACACACTGATGAGTGGTGGACAGAACAGTCACCAAATCAAGGTCACAATCAAGACCTGAACCAATGAATCAGAGCTCTGAGTTTTCAAATAGATACATTCAATGAAGAAGGTAAACAGCTTTCCATTATAAGCTGGACATGAGATGGAACTGCATCCAGTTAGTTTCGTATCAGGAAAAGCTGAAGAGAAGACAGTTTACGTTTCAAACAAGCTCCTCACAAATGTTCAAGTCAACAGAGAGCACTGAGTAAGGTAGTCAAGTATGGTATTCTTCAGTCCTTGCTAGTGGTGCATAGAGGACTGGTGCTGTTATGGTTCAGTCCAGAGAAGGCCACCCATCAGAGCAAACTCATCAGTGATGCAGAGTTTAGAATTTCCTTCTCATGTCATATAGTTATTATGTATGATTATTCTTCTGCTCTTATTCTCTCCTGGCCATCAAACTCAAGTCAGAGGTCACTCTGAAAATCACATGCTCTTGCAGTTTTTAAATTATTGATGTAACATTTATGAAAATACTTCTTGCATAATTACTAAGTAAGGACTGTGAATAACTTTTGGAATAATTCTCAAGTAGAAAATGATGGATCTGAGAATCTGGCATTTGCTGCTAGGCCTGCAAGCAATTAATATGCACCTTTTCACTTTTTTCCTTTTTTGGCCAAACAGCTATGTGAAATAAAGTGGGATCCTTCCCTTAAAGGAAAAGAAATTGTTCAGCCTCATCCTTTCTTCCTAAGGATCTTTATTTCACATGGTAGCTGACTGCCAGCACAACACAGCAGAAGCTTTGGCCAGAATAATGACGTCTCCTGCTTGGTGATCCCAAGAGGTGGCAATGCTTCTCACAGATCCATTGTTTTTCCTGCTTACTTCACTGCACATCCAGCCTGATTTCCTGGATGTGGTCAGTACAGCCTGGTGTCTGGTTGTAGATCACTGCTGAATATACCCATGGCCTTGCAGGCAGGAACAACAGGCTGAGGTGTGACACACCAGCCTCCTGCATGGTGTGTGTTCCAGCAAGTAATGACAACCTTTTCCTGCAGGGAAAGCACTTAAAACCTACACTCAGCAGGTGCCACTTCCTCAGGACAAGCTAATAATATCATCAGTACATAGTGTCTCCATGCCTTTTCTAATAATAATCACTTCTTTACCCTAAGTTAGGAAGCTAATATGAATCAGTTCACAGCTTGCCCTGATGACTTTTAATCTAAGACCACAGCTGGCCTTTGTGCTTTTCATCAGATGAATTCCAATAATCATTAAACAAAGTTTTCTCAGTTCTGCTTCAAGTCTGGCCCAACATACCTTGCAGACCTTATTTCTGTGCAACGCTGGTAAAATCCTGCCAACATGCGATGGCAACACGAATAATTAGTTGCTGTATTTGTACAGCGTCCGGCTTATAGTTATTTTCCAGTTGTCTATACAGCTTTTCTTTGTATCTAGTCTAACCCTGGAGAGTACAGAGAAGTCTGCAAAGTTTTAGTCCATGAGATCATCCCTGTAATTTCCTACTGCAGGCACTGTCTGCCTAACTTTAGTTCTCCATGTTAAATAATTGTGATATTGTTTCTTTAAAACTCTTGACAACAAAAATCAAAACAACCATAAATAATCCACAGACATATGGAATTGTTTTGAGAAAGAAAGAAAATTACTGAGACTCCTTAAAAATGGAGCTCTACCAAGGAAACCCCAGCAGCCTCTTTGACAGTCTGCTCTAAAACTTCTTACTTGCTTTGATGTTGTCTGTAATTTATGCTCCTCAGAGGCTTTTAGATGAAGGAAATCATCTGTTTTAATAATGTGAAAACTTCTGGCTACTCAAGATGGGAATTCCTGCCCTGTTTTCTGAGCCTCTCTGTCATGGTCAAAAGGGAAAGGACAGCTTAAAAAATGCAGGGCTGTTAGTGATCAGAGCTGTGGCATCACCTGCCAGTTTAAAATGTCTACCCAAATATTACTTACCTCTCACTGCTGAAAGAACATGTTAGGGAAACCTTTCTTTTTATACTCATTCTCCACTGTGGTATTATTTCACTGTATTAGTAATTCATAACAATAGGTTATGTGGTAGCAAGTATAGGAAAAAGCAATTATTGAAACAGTTCCTTTAGTTCAAAATTATTTTAATTACTAGTGATACCTGTCCTTTTTTTCCCTCATTTCTGTGCTAAGTCTCTTAGTGATTCAAAAATCGCCACTAGGCTATCACCTCTGGTAATTGCCATTCTCTGAGCTGAATGAACAAAGGAAAAATTAAACTGGAGTGTGTCAGGCAAGCAGAATAGGAAATATATGTTCCTGCAGGAAAGCTACTCTCCTCCTAATTACCCTGCAATTGCCAAGTTCAAAATGTAATTTATGAGCAGCATAGATAGAATGGCCACATTAGTCCATAATTTCATGATGATCTTTTCCACTCCAGATTTCAGAAAGAAGGGATTTTGCAGCTGTCAGTGCATTGGCATTGTCAGCAGCTGCTCTGGGCAATGATGCTAGACAACTACACGTGAGAGATACTCCCGAAAAAATGTAAAGCAGTCTCCTAATAGCACAGTTTTATAAAAGAGAGGTGCTGTAAAGTACAGCTCAATAAATAAAACATAATCTGATGGGCTGCCTCAGACACTGCTGGTCACATTCAGAAACATGAAATGCTGGAAGGAGAAGGAAGTTTTCCAGCTTCTGCTGGAAAGTGGCTGCTGCTGTTGCATGTTCCACTTACTGTAAAATTCACCAAATGAAGCAATGAACCTCATAAACACCCAAGTCCATTTTACTCTGACAAGAATGGAGTAGCCTGCAAAAGGATGGAGTAGGGGGTGAAGCTGCTAATTATGTCATAGGCAACTGACATGTTTCAGCTGTAGATTTGGTGCCTGAGGCCAGGTCTACATTTCAGTAAATTTGGGGCAGTGACTTAGTAGTCATCTGAGTGAGCTGTAAACACAAAACAGGGGGACACTCAGGGCCGGATGGAGCTCAGGAACCATTCAGTGCTCCTGTAGTTATCACATTATCACATCAGTTAGCACCATAGTTTGTGGTACTTGATCTAGTCCCAACACGGTCACAGAGCGACTGAGGGTGGAAGGCATCTCTGGGGATCATCCAGTCCAACCCCCATTTAGAGCAGTATCAGCTAAAAGTTGCTCAGGGTCAAAGTTGGGTCTTGAATATCTCCCAGGATGGAGACTTCACAGCCTCCCTCTGTAACCTGTTCAAGAGTTTGACCATCCTCACAGAAAAAAAAAAAAAAAAAAAAAAAAAAAAAAAAAGTTTCACAGAAAAAAAAAAAAAAAAAAAAAAAAAAAAAAAAGTTTATATTTAAATGGAATTTCCTGTGTTTTGATTTTTGTTCTTTGTTTCTTGTCCTGTCACTGAGCGCATCACTGAGAGGAGCCTAGCTCTGTCTTCTTTACTTCCTCCTGTCAGGTATCTATCCCCCTCCCCGTAATCTCAGCCTCATGTCATCTCATGTGAAAGAAGTTCTAATCCCTTAATCACCTTCATGGCACTTTGCTGGTCTCCATGTCTCTTCTGTACTGCAGAGCCCAGATCTGGATCCAGGGAGAGGCCAAGGGAAAGCAAAAAAGAGGAAAGGCTAAGTTCAAAGGCAAAAGGGAAAACTATCTTGCTGATTCTAGATGTGACATACAAACCTCTGAGTCAACTGACTGAGAGTTCATTGCCTCCCAGCTGTACACAAAGTCCATCAATATTTTTCTTTGTTGCAATCTAAGTCCATAAGGAAGCTTGCCCCTTCCCTGAGAAAGCATTAGATTATATTGCTTGGGAGTATCAGTCCTAAATATTCCCTTTCAGTTGCCTGTAGAGAATGTTGAACGGAGTGCTCTTAGGAACGGGAGATGCCTGCTCTGATTCATTCTTCCAAGGTTTTGTTTTCACTTTGCCCCTGAGGTACTGGCCATTTTTAATGACTTTCATGATTAATAAAACTGTCTGAAGGCCTGCTGGGGTCTTCAAGCTAGTAGTTATCAACAAAGTCATCTAGCTTTCTCCCCTAGTGCCTAAGATAATGGCAAAGATCTTTCTCCCCAAGATGAAGCTTGCCTAGCTGCACTTAGGGTCATGTTGGGGTGGTAAAAAAAGAATCCCCAAGAGTTATTTTCATGCTTCACTGACTATGGAAAATCATACTCTCCTGGAAATCTGTGTCTCATCTCAGCAAAGCTCTTGTGCAGACTCTCCAACTTTCCCCAGCTGTTTCCCAGCTGCAGGCAGGTGATGTGATACCCTTTTAAAGAGGTACTGAATGTATATCCTCACAGCTGGGCACTGAACTCCCAGCTGCAACACGTTGACTCCTACACCTTTAACAGTCTCCATGCTGGATCACACTGCTGAATGCACATTCCTGCTCTGAAGAGGCTCACCACTTGACACAGCACATCCTAGACAAGGCAGGAGCTCAGGCAGGCAGAGGCATGTTTGAGACACTGCAGAAAGGGACTATTGGCCTCAGGGCAGAGAGAGCAAAAAGAGCAACAGCTTGCTGTGCCACTGGGAGGGGGAAGCAGCACCAACTAGCAATATTCCTCCCTGTCCCTGGGCCCTCTCTCCACTGTCATGTGGGCATTTCCTTTCTGCCCCACTGGGAAAGGCAGGGAGAGCAAAATACACATTGAAGAATAGGCACAAAGGCATGTCCACATGCTTTAGTGATATTGTAAATTCACAGGAAACCTAAAAAGATGCATGGTGGTTAATGAACAGCAAAACATGTGAGATACAGATTGAAAGGTATATTGGAAGATATATGTTTAACTGCATCAGGACACAGCATGGTATAAAACCAATTTTTTTTTTTTTAATTAAAATGTCATACAGATCTAGGGTTTTTCATAGTAGTTGGTAACACATTTCACAGAAATAAAGGATTGATAACATCCTGCAGGAGGTTGCAGCTGGGGAACCACTGAGTCCAGACACATGGTATAACACATTCTAGATTAATAAAGCAAATAAAATTATATTTACTTGGAAATTTATTCCTGCCTCCCTCATCATCTGTGTGTGCACAAGTAAACCTCAAGTTTACTTTCCATGGATAACATCTAACAAAAAGATACAATTCACATACAATTTTTCCTTTGAATTGTAAAGGGCAATTTATATAACTCTTTGTAACACATATATTTGTGCATATCATATTTCTTCATAGTTTTTCACAGACCACATTATACCTGAGGAAGGCACAGCAAAGGTTATTTGTAGACACTGCTCTCTGCTTCAAAATCCATCAGTTAGCTGCATGCTGTGTTTGCTGGGTCAGATCCTGACACCTCCACTTGACAGACCATTCCTGATCTTCAGGAGCACTTCTGGGTACTCTTAAAACAGAATAAGGGGTCAAGAATCTGAGCCTGGTCAGAATGAGAGAAGTTTTTTTGCCAGTGGCTCAGACCCCTGGAAACCTAAGGCTGCATCACAAGCAAATACTCAACAGCTAAAAATTCATTTTAAACATCCTTTATTTCCAGATAAAAGTAGGTAAACAGCATATCCTGGGTGACTCTTTCTAAAAACATATTAAAGTATTTTTGGGTGATGATGGAAAGCAGGTGCCTACAACAGAAAGGAGAACAGAAGAACCTTCTACAAGTCTTCAAATAATCTCCAACTAATTAGCTTTTAACATCCTCTCTGCTACAATTCTGGGCTTTATTAGCTGTTCTGCTTGCTATTCCTGAGCCTGCCTAATGTCTTCTATAGAACAACTATGTATTTTTTCCAGGCATTTGTCATTTCTTGAAACATATAAAATAGAGCACTTGGATTCAAATAGCAGACCATTTAAATGCTGTTCTACATAGGGAGTGATATATGCTGACAAGGACTAGAAGTCAAATTTTCTTTATATGGTTCTTTATGGTGAGCAAACCTACTTAAAACAAGCTTATTCTCAAGGCAGCATATTGATTAGAGCTGACGGGCCAAAAAGACCTTTGGGAGACAACAGAATATGGCTTGAGTCAAAGAGTAACACTAAAGCTGGCAGCAGCAACATTAAGAGTCAGTAAAACCTTAGAGAGTTTGTCTCATGCTGAAATTTATTGCACCCATTTGGACAGCCATTATGGTAGTTAGTAATTTTATCTGCACAAGTTCATCTGTATTTGGACTCTCAGAGCTTAGTGAGAGGTCTTGCAAGGCAGAGCCTTACCCAGGGCTCCTCTGACTGAGGCAAACGACTGCTGTGCTGAGGCGAGGTATGACTGTGTCTGAAGACTACAAAAGGCTGTTTGTTTTGATGGCCAGCCACAACACTAACAGAAATTCTGAAATAAGGTGATGGCAGATCAGTGCAGATGAGGATTTTCTAGTCTGCACTGCTGTGGTTTTCTTCTCAGTCTTGATGAAGCTGTCACTCAGAAGCAAAAATTGCTGTTCTCTTGGATAGAAGTACATTTACACTTCACTCCTTAGGAAATAAGACAAAAAGAGCAACACTCAGGCTAATATCCAATGAAACTGTATCAAAATCTCCTGATGAGAAGTATTGAAAATGGTGGGTTAAAGCCACTCTACAGAATATCTTGCATTGCTCCTTTGCTAGCTTCTGCAATTACCATTGAAAGTACCATTACCATTAGCAGTGAAGATGTCCCTTATCTTTACTGATGATTGGTTCCAGTGCTTAATCACCTTTTTTTCTAACATGTCAACAAGGCTGCTGGAATCACCTTCAAAATGTTAGTGGAGGATCTCTTCCTGAGACAGATATAATTGTTCCTGGTACCAATATAACTGAATCTGACAGGGGATCAGCTTTTGATAGTGATCCAGTGAAATAGTGGAGTACTGAGTTGGGAGTGGATATAGGTCTTCATATTGGATACCAATCCCACCGTAGGACAAGTGGAGAGAGGTGACTGCACCCTGAAAAGAAAATTATGAGAAGGAATCTGAACCAAACCTCCCTGACTTCCCACACAGATTACAATGCACAAGGTGCTGGGCATACCAAGCACACAGTTTAAGCAGTCCTTAGGATCTTAGATTCTTTCTAAGTCCATCAAGAGAGGTAGGAATCTCCAGAGAGCACAAACTGTCCTTGACCAGACAATAGAAGGATCTTAAATAGAAAATTCCTAACATGGCCAAAATAGTGGAAAAAAAAAATTAAAAGTTCTGGGGTACATATGAAGGAAAACACACAAAAGCCATTGCCCTTGGTCTCAGGGGGAAATCAAAAGCAGAATTCTATGACTGAATCTTCTCAATAATTTTATCCAGTTCCAGTTTATTTCTGGCCTACTCTGTCTCCCCCACAAAAAAATGTCTCTATAGAGAATGCTTCCTGATTTCATAGGGGAGGCAGAAGAGTGCTGTTCATGGACTATTCTCAAAGCTGTTCATCATTCTCCAGGCCATTGGTCCAAGGCCATGCTCCAAGGACGATGCAGGACACATAGACTGTGCCTGTCATTTCTTCTTTTCAAGTCGCTGTACTTTGAGACATTAAGAGACTAATTAATATACCAAGGTAAAAAGACCCTATCAGTTCTCCTCTACTAAAGAGTTAACTTGCCTGGACTAGGGATTCTCTCCGCTCATATTCAGCTGATGCAAGGTCAATGACAAACACACCAAGGAAGTCAGAGTTGCTTTATTTTTCTTGTGAGCAGGTCAAATAAAACACTGCTGATGCTCCATTTATCTGGAGCAACAAGCAAACACTTGGCAGCAGTGGAAAGCAGACGCTGGAATCTGGCACCCGGCTCCCAGCACAGCTGTCAGCCTGCTGACTAATCACTTCACCCCCACATTAATTCTGCTCCAGGTCTACTGGACCATTTCATCTCAGATACCCTGGCACACGCTCCTCTTGATAGACCGATTAATACAGAGGTGTCACTATTAATTGTTACATTTTATTTTAGGAAGGTTTTTTTTACTCAAGATGGGTTTTTTCTAGTGGCTTTCTCTTTTCTACCATATTCCTTCACAGTGGGAGCTGTGATTTGGCCGCCTCCATTATCAACTAGACCTTAAGTAGACAACCCATGCCAGAATGGATTTTCATCAGGTTATTTTACATGTATGTGCATGAGCTTCATAGCTTGTTATTCTAAACAGCCTTTCCTATCAATTTTTCTGTAGTGACTATTCTGACAGTTAAGCTGCAATTGCACACTGCACACCTGACTCTCTTCAGAGAGATCTGGTTTGCCTTCAGTTTGCATTATCAGATGATATTTGTAGTCTTGTCAGCACAAACTATTTAAGAAGCTCCCAGGAAAACTGTTAAAATATAGGTGGGGCCTATGAACCCTGTTCTTGGCAGCTGTACTTTATTAGCTGTGCTGTGCAAAGGTGGTGCAGCTAAGGTAATGCAGGGCTTTCACAGAAATACTATATATTGTGACAAGCCAAACAACCTCCAGGACTCTCACTCATCATGACTCCCATTTCATACCTCATCCATTACAGGATTGAGGTATGAAAACATTTCTCTGTTTCCTAAAGATATTAACAGACTCCTTGGAAATCGTTTACCTGGAGAAAGGAAAAGTGTTGAGACTCATTTTTTTTGTGTTCACGCTGAAACAGAAGGCCATGGCATAGCTAACTCTCTTTTCCTGTTAGTGAATGATAGGTTTTTGCAATTGGTAACTGGAAAGAATTCAGACATTTAATTGGTTAAATGTTTATAGTTAGCAAAGGTACAAAACCATAAATTTGTGTCACTTCCGTACTGACTTCAGAAAAAGGAAATCCAAGTGCTTTTTAAGAATAATGAAGGAAGTCTCCTAACACACTGATGATAGGAAGTTCCTGTATGGGATGGTGGCTGGAGTCCCGGAAGGGTCATTTGATTTGGTCATTCAGACACATTGGGGCAGAACTAAAACTAGAGCAGAGCCTTGTTATCATAGAAGCATAGGGTCATGGAAAGGCTTGGGTTAGAATGGACCCTAAAGATCCAGGAAGTTGGAACTAGATGATCTTTAAGGCACCTTCCAACCCAAGCCTTTCTATGACTTTGTGATTGTATTCATCAAAGACAAAGACAACGACAACCAGTCTTTGTACTGGTATTTTAAACCATGGTGGTATCTGGCTGTTGTCTCTGCATGTTCTAGAGTTTATGGTATCATTTTCCTTTATCATTTCCCTTTTCTCAGCATGATCTTGTCCTGAAACAAATGAATGAGGTGCACCTCCATTCCATAGGCTGTCCTTATGGTGCTATTTCTTGGCATTCTACAGTTGCCTCAGAAGATATCCCCATATGTTCTGTTACAATATTGGGATGGTCTGATCTTCAAGTCCTTATAATTCCCATGCTTTCAGAGGTCTTTACTGGAAGAGAATTTGAAAACTACACAGGGGCAGCAGCAAGGAGTGGGCATTTTCATGGTTTCTGTGATCCATTCACAATTACTGAGACAGGAATTCCTACTGTGTGCATGAGAGACGTGGAATATCTTCAGTGCCAGGCAGCAGAGATATTTATACCGATCTTGGCACAATGTTCTCAGTCTATGCTTTAAGGAAGCACCATGTGGAATTTGCTTCTTGCAATAAAGGGATAAAGAGTTTTCCATAAAAGACCTTCGATAGGTTGTAGGTTGGCTCTGAGGGAAGAAAGAAGTGGTGTTTCAGATACTTCAATCTGGAATCAAAATAGAGGCTCTGCCAACAGAGCTCCTTTAAACCATGGAATATGTTTTCATCACTGAATTTGAAATACTGCTTCAGAGTCTTGGTCAGATTTACTGTTGGATTTAAATCACTGTAGCCTAATTGAAGTCAATGGAGCTATGACAGTTTATATCAGCTAAGGGACTGGTGTCTGTTTCAGAGTATTGTTTTCCCACAATTGGTCTTGGACTTCTAGACAGTGATAGACTTTTCTTCTGGGTATCTCAAATACTCCAGGTATTCATACAGCCTTTCATAGGATTTTCTCATATGTTTGTGACATACAAATTTGGATCCTCTTCTCCATGCTTACCTCTCAGTGTTGACACTGTGATCCCTAACAATGTCACTTGTTTATTCAAATAAGCTCTTTTCACTAGTTATTACATTTCTCTTTCTGCTGTGAAGTCATAGTCATTTAGCAGTTGCACTCTAGAATGAGATTTAGAAGAAAAATAGTTTAGATGATCACAGCTGTGCAGATGACACTGGATAAATAGTGCCCTATCTCCAGACACAAAAAACAAATACAGCAGATAATATCTGATAGTGTTAGTGACCTTTGTGGTAAGAAAACTTTGGATACAGTTCTTGCAAAGTGAAATTACACAGACCAACTGGACTCTAAAATATGACGCATCTTCCCCCTGCTCAGCACTAATGAGGCCACACCTCAAGTATTGTATTCAGTTTTGGGGACCTCACTACAAGAAGGATGTTGAGGTGCTGGAGTGCATCCAGTGAAGAGCAGCAATGCCAGTGAAAGTTCTGGGACATAAGTCCCATGAGGACCAGCTGAGGAAACTGGGCTTGTTTACACTGAAGAAAAGAAGGCTCAGGGTAGACCTTATTGCTCTCTTTAACTGCCTGAAAGGAGGTTGTGGTGAGGTGGATGTCAGCCTTGTCTTCCATGCAACCAGGGACTGGACAAGAGGAAATGGCCTCAAGTTGTCCCAAGAGATGTTCAGGTTGGATATTAGGAAAAATTCTTCACTGAAAAAGTGGTAAAGGGAAGTGGTGGAGTCACCATACCTAAAGTGTTTAAAGAATGAGTAGACACAGCACTTTCTGATATGGTTTAGTGGGACTAATGGTATTTGGGCAAAGGTTGGACTTGATGATCTTGGAGGTCTTTTCCAACCTTAATGATTCTGTGATTCTGTGATTCTGTGATTCTGTGAGCATTTGCATAGCCTTTGTTGTGGCTGGAAAACTATTTGGGAGACTCACTCTGATGTGTTTCTTTGGCTGAGTCATTCTCCAAGGCCTGGTTCTCCCTTGCATTGCATTCTTGATAATCATTCATGTCTGTGTAAAGTAGGTATAAAGTGCCTTCATTTTGTAATGCAGTGAAGAACTGGGATCACAAATTCTTCAGCATCAGAGAGATTTTTCTCGTTATATTGTTACTGAATACTTGCAGTTTTGTAAAGAACTGCAGCAGTTTAACTTGTATCTTTATCTATGCTGCATGTCTTTGGGCCTGAATGCAGCATATGCCTAGCCTGGGAAATTCTTGTGGCCAGTGCTGAATGCCGTGATTTATTATCATGGGAAGTAGTGCAGCTGTAAACAGCAGCTTTATATGAAGCATAGAGCGGGACTCAGATCTCAGAGGTCTCCTGAGTGCCACCAAAGTAATCTCGCTTGGGAATCTGTCTGCACTGACCAAATAGCCAACTCTAGCACCTTCCTGTATAACTGCCCAAACCACCTTGGTGCCAGTCAAAGGCTGGCCATGGCCATGCAGCCTGATGGGGCTAACTGGTCCCACACAAATAACCTCTAGGTCTTGTCTAGGGATTGAGATGGCTCCACCTCTCAACTTGGATCAAAAGTTAGTTTGAGTGGGGAAGAAGTATTCATCTCCCCAAATCACTGGGTTTCTGAATGTGGATACATGAGAAAAATTGAGGCTACAAGGAATCTAGCAGTTCTTCTAAGAAGAGTCAGTTGTCCACTAGACAGTGCAGGAAAACAGGTTGTTGGAGACTTGCATGGCAGTTAGGTGCCCAGGTCCCTTGTAGCCAGAGTGATGGGAGATACCTGATCAGAAACTTCAGATGGTGAGTTAGTTTTTAAATGGTCTTATTACTGAACTTCTGGAAAATTTACAATGTATTTACTCTCTCTCTTAAGTTTGAGAGTGCATGTTCTGATTAAGAGCTTTAAAGAAAAGTGGTTCTCGCCCAATTTTTGTTTAATTCCTTAAAATAAAAATATAAATTCTATGATGTGGTCATTAATTCCAGGGCATAAACCAGTAGCAAAATATGCACAAATGTTATGTGCCACAGCCATTAAAATGTAAATTGATCTAACTGCATGATCCTGCATACATTCTTCAGAAAGAGCAGTCCAAAATAAAAGTTAACAGTTAAAAAAAAAAAAAAAGTTGTTTTTTTAATAATAATGCGTGAAGACAGATGTAACTGTTATTACCTTGGTCACTACAACATCATGAGGATCCTCAGAAGAATATGCTATATTTCAAAATTGAAAAAGTAAAATGGAAACAGGAGACTTCAGCAGTATCAGCATAAATGGGAAAATATTGTAATGTTTAATTTTTGTAGTATATTGGCTACCATTAGAACAGCAAATATAGATTTCCAGATGTTTTTGAGGAGTCCAACAGTTATATTTTATATCTAGGGCTGTACTAACAATTTCTACTCAGCAGCCTAGAAAAACATTTCATGTCACAACAGGAAAGAAATATTAGGATGAGTATTTTCCCCCCTCATCCCCTATATAGCAACTTCTGAATACTTCAGTCAATGACAAATAAAAATGATGGTTTAAAAATTAAAACCACAGTCACTAAGGCCAAGACATAAATGTGCAGATGTTTTGTGATGCTCAAGAACTTTTCAGTCACAATGCTGTTGTGGATAGGACTGAAGATCCATTAGAGTCAGACACTGTCAAAGGCATTCCCTGAGGTGCACTGTCAGAAAAGGCTGTTAACTTTTCATATTCTTTCCACATTCTCTTAAGGAAAAAAAATAAAACCACAAAACCTATTCATAATGGCTCGTATATAACTCTCACTATTTTATGAGCAAGGGATTAACTACAATCTGTTAATATAAGTGATCAGCTTAAACCTAGAGTTCAATGGGCAACCTGCACAAGTGGAAAGCTGCATTGTCTTGAAGCTGTTTACAAACTATCAGTTTTCCTTCTTCAAGAAGGAAAAATTTTTACAAGCTTACCAGCTGTTTCTGTCACCTGTGTGCCTTAATGAAGTTATACAAATGGCCGCCTGAAAATCTTGTTTTTACCACACCTACATGGCTAGACAAAAAAACCAAATTTTTAAAGGCACTCCTTTAACTGGTACATTTAATGCCTGTGCATGAAGACAGACCTCTTGCCACCCAGAGGTTGGCAGACACTTTTGTGACCACGCGTGTAGCACCAAGCCACCCTGACACAGCACAAGCTTTTACTGCCACCTCTCTCTAGTGTCCAGTAGTTAAAGGATGGAAATAAAAAATATAAATAGATGTCAGCTCCTCCCTCTCCTGTTTATTTTACTTGCTTTTAATTAGTAAGGTGAAATCACAGGTGAGATTTTTTTTCTACTGCCTGGCCCACTGTGCTTTGAAGGGTGCAGAAAGCTTTGCAACAGTGTCATGATTCCCCAAGCAACCAAAAACTCTCTGGAGCAAGAAAGACACAAGCAGCTGTGCCACTTCCCAGCAAAAGGCAGCTGGGATGCTGCAAGTAAAGGCAGTGAGGTGGGAGTACTGGCTTGTTCAAGACAGGTGGTGCAGAGGGGAAAGGCTGGCATATGTTAGGGGAGGCAGGGAGAGGGCCAGAAGTGTGCAGCCATGGGGAATTGTGGAGTTGAAACTGCATCTCTGATGGCCTGGCTCCTTTTCAAAGCCTCCAGAATTGCCTGTCATATGTGGCTTGTGCAAGGTGTCAGGTACCAGTTTTCCATAATGAAAAGCACCATTAGAATGTAAAGACAGTTCATTAAGGTGCAACATAGCAGAACTGTAATTAATTATTAGATATTATTTCTCACAAAATGCATCTCCAAGATCACATTGCATTAGCCACAATATTGAACTGATGGAGCATAAACAAGGGTAATGATAAACACCGGTGAATGGAGTTGGGAAGAGATGGTTATCAGGGTACCAGTGTGTTTCATGTGGGGTTTATTTAACAGTCTCATTAATGATCTGGAAAAGGAAGTGAATAACCATTTAATTAAGTTTGCATTTGATACTAAATTAGAAGTTGCTGCAGACACCTCTGAGGGCAGCGAAATAAATCAAAAGGAGCTAGAAGCTTGCAAGGTAAAAGAGGAAAATGAGATCTGGTATGAAGGAAAAAAGTGAGCTAATCTCCCTGGAAGCAAATAATCATGTAGCTATCAGCAGAGGAATTCTGAAGAAAGCACTGTTGAAAGAGAGGTAGGGGTGTTAATGGACTATACATTCCCTCACAGCTCGGATATATGTTTACAGAAGCAACGCATCAAGGAGCAGGAAGGTAATAGCCCTTCACTGCAGGGCTGTAGTGAGAAGCTATCTATAATGCTGCACTCTGTTTTGGGCACCCTGTTATCAGAGAGATATAGACAAATTGGAATGAGTTCAGAAAAGAGCCATAAAAATGATCCCATATCCCTGGAGATAATGACTTATGAAGAAAGATCAGAAGAAGTAAATGTTTAAGGCCTTGTCTGAAAGATGGCTGAAGAAGGACAGGAAAACAATCTGCAAAAATGTGAGAGCAAAAAGGGAGGAGGATAATTTATCATAGTAACGATTAGTAATATGATGAAATAATAAGTAACAACTATAAATTTTAAAAGGGCAACTTCAGGTTGAATGTAGGGAGAAATTTCTGACAGTGGAATTTGGGTTAGTTTGCAGACAAGTTTCCCAGGGGTAAAAGTAAAAGCTGCATTCAAGTCATTTAAAATCAAATTGGACAACTCACTAGAAAATGCACCCTGCTATAGGGAACAATATTGCATTGCCTAGGGAATAAGCTGGATGATATAATATGATCTTTTCACACTCAAGTCTTTATGACTGTGATACTTTTAATATGCATGGTCAACTATTTCAGGAAAATACAAATTTCTTCTACTGTCAGGCTTGATAATACAAACGCATGCAAACATAACTTTAAAGAAGGCGAGTAGCTCTGCTGACAGCACTGCACTGCTGACATGCAAAAACACAAGCCTGAGCTCTTCAAGTTTTTGCAGGCCAAGTCTTAGATCTTGAATTGTCAATATCAAGATGGTATATACAGCTAACCACATCATTTATGGGTAGGTGAAGAAGTATGCAAAATGGAAGACGGGGGTTGGAAGCTCCAGTGAAGATGTATTAGCATTGTTATTTTTATGGTTATTGCTATTACTACTTATGACTGGTAGTGTGGGGTTCAGCTCTGTTTCTTAATTGTTCACCTTTTTGGTCTCTTGCTTTCATCTCTGGGCTGAGTGTTCATTAGACTGCATAAAACTGCTTTCTATACTGCTTTTTAACATTTAGTATTTTTAGTATATCCTAAAACATCTGTGGAATGGGAAAAGAGACAAGGTGAAGTGAAAATTTGACTCTCCTCCAGATGAAAAAGATGGCAAAGGCTATGGATTTAAATGGATATGAGAGTAATCCCTAATTTTCCCCCCAATTATAGCAATGTAATGTTGAAGTTGCTTCACTATTTGTTAGCAGCAGAGACAAGCTCACAGGCATTCAGAGAGTATGCTCCCTAAAACAGCATGGTTCTTATATGTAGGGTTTTTATGTTTGTGTTCCTGTTTTCTTCTCTTCCCTCCCCTGTCCCCGCACCCCGATGGGCTGTGTGTGCGGCTGGCAGCCTGGTGGTGCCGCAGCCCAATGCCCGAGCCTCGGGACTCTCCAGCAAGGGGTCGAGCAGCAGCAGCTCCAGTGAATCCGAGACCAGCTCAGAGTCTGACTCCGAGAGCGAAAGCAGCTCCAGCGAGAGTGACGGCAGCAAGCCCTCGCATTACTCCAGCCCAGAGGTAAGGGCTCCTCTCTGTGATTTAGGGTGGCACTCCCTTGCTACACCCACTCACACCTTTTCCCAGCCAATCCAACACAAGGAGGCTGTGAGGAGGTACATGGGGGAAAAAAAGAAATAATAAAAGGAGAGGAAGGTGCAAGGATCCTCTTCCTGGCATGTTGTGAAATATAAGTGGAGGGGGATCTTAAGGAAGATTAAAGCATTTGAAACAAAAATGAAGAAAGAAATAACATTGTTAAATTTTCCTCAAATTGGAGATGAGTGGAGCACCAAGGCTCACAGCTTGGTTGAAGTTTTATGCAACTCTGCCTCCATGGCAATGGCTTGCTTTCTGTGTAAGTCCTGATGTGGGCTCCCAGCACTGCAAGGGAACTAAGGGTTTCTCTACACAGGGAAGCTATTATAGAATCAGTTTGAGGGTGGATTTTTAAAAGAAATCAGTTGTTCACTCATGCACTTCCTTTGCCTCACTCTCTAAGTGAGTTATTCTCTCCCACTGCTGCCTTTATGTGATTTCTTTCAATTCACCTCCAAAATGGACTAAACTGAATTACTCATGGTGCAAAACACTGAGCCCAAACAAGTCATCTGGAAAGCTAGCACTGAAAATTTCCACGTGTAGACAAGCCCTAGCCAAACTACAATTAAGCTGCCAGTGCTGTGACATCTTCTGCTTTCACCTCTACAGAAAGCTCAACAGACACAACAAAGCTGCTTTCTCTGCTCTGCTTTTCTACCAGGATTGACGTTTTTACATGTTTTGGTCAATACACACATTTAGAATTAAACTATGAACTCCACAGCCACATCACACACATTAATGTATGTAAAAATATTCAAAAATCTAGTGGCAAGATTGTAAATGCACATGAAATACAGTCTGTGTATTTTCCTACTCCACATAAACCATCCAATCACTAGAATCCTCCCCCCAAAACCATGTCTCACCTATTCTCTCACCCTGGGAAAAAAAATGCTGAAAAAACAGCAAACCTTTCCTCATATTTTCCTTGGTTTTTTAGAGCTATTTTTCCAACTGAGCAAAATGCAGTACTCACAGAAATATCCTTAATATATTTTTCTCAGGTTCTGTCACTTTTGTTCCTTGTTTAACACTTATCTTTGGTCTTTCCTTCACAGTACTTTCAGACCAATTTCCAGTTAATTTTCCTCTTACTTTGTCCACTTCCTACATATCTCTCTCTTCTTTCCAGTCTCTCTCGTTGCTCTCCCTGCCATACCCCATGTCTTATTTCCCATTCTGAGCTTTCCCATCTGACCTGTAAAGACCTTGTTCTCTGTCTACTTAAGTCCCAGCTGGAATTAGTGCAAAGATCTCATGCTCAGTCTCTCCTCTCCCTGTGGGATCTCCAAAGGGGGAAGAAAAGGAACAAGGAGAAGAAAGAAAGGGGAAGGAAATATGAGATGAAAGGAGGAGAAGCACAAGAAGGGAGGAGTGGTTCCTGCCTAGGCAGATAGCCATACTGCTTGGAGCCAAGAGGAGCAATTCCTCAGAGAATGCACAAAGCTAATCAACTGGGGCAGGCTGTGGATTTCATAAAGTCCAGCAGAGAACGAAGTCATGGAAACATGGAGAAAGTGCCTCCTCTTAAACATTTTATACATATCCTCTCGAGATCTGTGGAACTACTTTTGTACAGAGCCTAAGCTGTCAGTGATCATTGTCACGAAACAGCTGCCCCACTCCAACAGACTGCTTGTCTCTTTGCATTATATTTGTGTGGCTTGCCCTCTAGGACATGCTATATGAAACATGCCTACACAAAAATGTAAGTGACTCACAAATGTGATGGCTGTGGTGATTTTCATAGGCAATTTTCATCCCTTGATGAAATCCCTTGATGGGATATGGGAGACAGCACACAGATAGGGTATTGGTGTCCCAGGGAAGTAGAATACCTGTTTTCCCCAAGGGTAAATGCTTTCCCAGGCCTCTCATGTGACTGGTGGCACCAGTTCAAACACACTCAAGTGATGTCTCTGACTGGAAGTCCTTTTAGCTTTGCATCAATGCTTTAACTTACATTTATGCACCCACTGAAGCCATCTTTCTAAAGTATATGCCAGTTTCTTACCCAGTAAATGGAAAGAGACAGGTCCTTGGAAGCTCCCTAAAGGGAGGCTATGTCCACCTAAGTTTAAGGACTGGACTCAATACTAGTTTCAGTCTTAAAATTAATGTAATCTATTGGATAAGACAAAAAAAAAAGTAAATACATTTTGGTTTTGATTTAGCATTAACTGGTGCTTTCAGGTTCAATGAACTTGTGTAGTCCAGCAAAACACTTGGAAGGAACTCTGTATTTAAAGGTTGGGAGGAACTTAAAGTAGAAATCTGCAACCCATTATGATGCCTTCATTCTTTCCCCCCACCCTCAAATCTGAAATATTATGTGCATATACTCAGAGATTTTTATTTCTGGAACAGTGTATCTTCTGCATTTGAGGTTATATAACAATTCAAGTGCTGTTTCATGTCTTCTGCAATTTTTTCCTCATCTCATTTTGAGATTTTCAAGTTGTCCTCAGGTGCCTAAATGCAGTTGCCTAGAGTGTAAAAGCAGCTCATTGTAAAGCATACATATAAAGTAGATTAGATGAATTGCACCCTAAAAGTGTCTGTTTCTTTCCATTGACTATTTAGAGCCAGTAGTGACTAGCTCAGCTGTCTTCACTTTATGTCTGCAGTAAACTAAGACTAATGGCTGAGCTAGAACAGGAGACAACATTCAGACTGGTTTCAGTGATGTGGACAAATTAAGGTGCCTCAGACATTAATGGGAGTAGTTAAAGTTTTGTGGACTGCCAAACCTAAAATTATGAACAAGGAACTGAGACTTCTATCTCCTGTTTCTTTGCTGAAGTCATGAATTCTCTGAATCACCTTAATTTATGTCATAAATGAGGAATCTGGAAAACAAAGACATCTTATGCTTTATCAGATGGTTGAAAAAATTTGGGTGTCCAGTATATAGAAAAAGCTACATTTCTGAAGCTAAAAATTTGGTTTCTTTGTTCTTTGTTCCATTGAATTATCCTGAGGGCCTTTACTAAAGCTGTCTTTGGTTAGACAACCATGAATTCCTACTATGAGGGAGGACAAGAGTGGGGAATGGGCAGCAAGGAAGCAGAGAAGCTATCACATGGGACAAAGGATCACTGGCCTCTCACCGGTAACCAGTCCAGAAGAGAAAGATGCCCCTTTCTGAGCCCCACCAGCCCCACAGACCAGATGCAATGGCCTTTACAGGTTTTTTTGTTGTGACTGCTGTGCAGCTATTAGTTTCTTCCTCCTTTTTAAGGAGTCACGTATACATAAGAAAATGGAATTTTACCACTAGACCAACTGTAGATGCTATCATTACCTTTGCAAATAGGATTCGGGGGTTTTGGCTGTCCTGTGGACTGTTATTGACAAAGACTGCAAACTACACTCTCCCTTCCCTCCAGAAAACTCTTTATACCTAGAACCACCTCTTATATTTGTGCTGTGCCTAACACATGGGAATGCCCAGTTCTAATTTCTTAAAGCACTAGCAGCAGTGTTAATCGTAGCAATGAAGTAATAGTAATAATCATCATCATCTTCCTCATCATCATTGCTGTCTGTGCCTGAAACATAACAAGAAAGCACATTTGTATGGGGATTGCCCCAGGTGAAGTGTTTGATAGCAGGGCAGCACATGCAGGTTACTGCAAGGGTAAATTAGTCCATGGATTTACAACAGGCAGAGTAGCTTGCAGGGATCATGGGCTAAGTCCATGTGCATTATAGGCTCTCTTACCTCTCAGTGAAAGTGGTGTTGTACTTCAAGTTTACCACGTATTAGCCACACCTTACGTCCCTCTTTGTAACAACAAGCATAGAGTGACCCTATTACATTGGCATTGTTTAACAGCCCTTTACCCTAGAAAGAATTCCTGGATAACATTTTGACAAGTTTCTTTTTGGATACATGCCATTCATGCCTCTGGTTGCACTTGCAGCCTTGAAGAGATCTGAGATATATATATATAGACATGCTGTGTGGGAGTCATCCCACCTAAATTTGCACACTTCTCCTGTAGATACCTACATCTGCTCACCACCTCAGCTTCCCCTTTACAGTCTGTGGAGAGGAAAGACGTTTTTAGGGCCCAGCTCATCTGGCCTATTTCATATGTCTATTTCAAGAGGGAATTTTTCACACCCTAGAAGAGTAGTCCAGTGACTGGAGAAGGAACTTGTTGACTAGCTAAGATATAGGTGTCTATATTGTACAGATGAATCCACCCACAATATTTAAGGAAATGTATCACATCCTCCTGTTTCTTCATGAAGCCTGGCACATGTGTATGCCTGTGGTAAATTGATCCCTGAAAGTATCTTTGTTAAGTTTCCTGATCTGAGTTTTCATGCCAAATCTATATTTAATTGCAAGTCAGCTGATCACAGGCTGTTACTCCTATTACTGGTGCCCATCTGGACAGCACTGGCTTTACCCCAGTTGAAAACTGCCCAGTTCTCTAAAAGGCCCTAGGGGCAGCATATTTCCAAGACACCAAAACCAATGGGCAGAGAGCATTTTGGTATCTCAATATTCTGGATATATATTCATATGTATTTCTATCCTTAGGTGCTGCTGAAAAACTTCCAATTCAAGCAAACCATCGTTTCTTCCATATAATGGTGTGTGGTGCAGAAATTAGGGATTTTCTTTTTCTCCCACAAATAATTACAATTAGGCATGTATAATGGATGGGCAAAAATTTTCAAGTGAATTCTCCTACTCCATTTTTTTACCAGTCCTGCTATCTGTTCTTGGCTGTCATGATTTGTTATGATTTGTTCTCTTGCAAGGTACCTTTTTTTTTTCTTTTTTTTTTCTTTTTTTGTGATCTCAAAGTACAGTAATTTTCAGTTAGAACAATCAATTGAATAAATTACTTCCAAAAATGAACAGGTATCATTCGTGTACACTGATAATCTCGAATATTCCAAAATGGCATCAGGGCCCAAAATTAGTGAGCAAAGTTTCAAAATTACGATTTTTAAATTTGGATTCTTTTAATCCAAAAGCAGCCTGATGGGCTGCAGACATTTTACTTTTATCAGATGCATCTTAATGGATTTTTTTAGCAGACAAATCTTAGGGGTTTTTTTCAGAAGCCACAAGGATTTGAATTTTTATTTAACTAAACCTCAAAAGTGTACCTGAAACTCCTGACAAAACCAGTAAAGCTGGTAACCCTGTTCATCCTTTTTATTAAACTTCATAGCTGGCAAATAGGCTGGTAGGACTCTAGGTATTATGCCTAAATAGCAGACATAGTACTCTAGGAAAGTCCTGCACTGTCAGGTTATGACACTGTAGCATGTAATCACTTTCTTCTGCTGGTTTACCGTCATTCCTTGAAATCCGTGAGCCACCATTTTCAAGAATTACAAGACACATAAAAAGGTAGAATGGGATGTAACAGATGAATTGGAAGTTTTTTTGAACTTCCAAGCAGCACTCACTCTGACCTATACTTATGGGCAGAAGTGTATTTTTCCCCATGTGCTTCTGATATATCTCCTTTTCTGAAATACACCTGAACAGTGGAAAGACTTCATGTAAAGTGAACCTTTTGTTATATATCTAGTAAATTCAGTATGTGCACAGTGAATGGCACCAAACAAATCTATCTGTATTTTCAACAGCAATAAAAAAAATTCAGTTCATTTTTAGATAAGGAGTTAAGGGTTGTAAAAATACAGCTTCATCCAAGAGAAATATTGACCATCCATTTTCAAGATTTACAGCACAGGAAAGAAATTTCTCATGTAAGCTATTAAGGAGCGTGCCTTAAAAAACATAAACGTAAGCCAGTCCTGAAAACTTCCCATAGGTCTGGGCTAACTCAGTAATGAGTAAATTAGACACTTTAGCTAGAAGGAATATTTTTATCATATTAATTCCAATGTCTAATTTTTATGCTTATTTTAGGAGCCTTTGCTCCATGTAGAGTGCATACAATCCTCAGTGGGTGATTCTGAAGGCGCCCTTTGCTGTGCAGGAAACCTGTGTTGCCCTCAGGCATCTACTTTAAATAAGAAGTGAGATACTCTTTTAAGTTAGAGACTGTGGATATTCTCTCTTGAGCAAACTTTCTTTCAGAGCACTGATGGTTTTCATGTTCAACTCATGACACAGTTCTTGATTATTCACATGCAATAGCCTAGTGAACCAAATACTAGTTCCACATGAGGAAATTAGGAAATTTTTTGCTTTGGCTTCTGTGGGGTTAGGTTATGGCTAGCCGTCTACTCCATCATCGATTTCTTTTGGGGTTTTTGCCTTTCCTCTTCATTTTGTTACATTCAAATTACTGATTGCAAGAAGCACTAGAAAACAGTCACACACTGTTCTGAAATAACATTGTCTCAGCTGTGGTTACATTTGAAATCATGATTATCCCACTTCTTGCCTGTCCAAACACCATTATGTTTTACATGTGCACTCATAACTTGATAGTGTTGTGACAGACATTAAAAGCAGAACTAACAGCCACACAATACTCACAAAATGAATCCTTGACAGTACAACCACACAACAAATGTTTGTGGATTATAATGTCAATACCAGGCAAATTACATGAAGGGCCTGGTTAGCCCTCCAACTCCCCACCACATGCCACTTTGTACGCTCTTTAAATGCTTTCTGCATTTACTGCAATGGCACAAAATACACATCTCTAGCTTTCCTCTCCTAGCCTCAGCTGTACCCCTGCCTTTTTTTTCTCCCTTCCTATCGCCATTGCATTTTTTTTCTGTTTGGAAACTTGGAAGTGTTTCCTGTAGAGACAATGGCAGTACTTCTATTGTGAATCACCCTTGGAAATGATGTATCACAGAAGCCCTTCTCCTTCTCATCTCCATACCCCATTCTGAAACCAAAAACATCCCCACTTGCAAGGCATGAGCCACGCAGGGCCAGTCCCAAGGGGTTGCCATAGGTTGGGGCGGCTCTTGGACCGAAGGAAAACCTCTGTGGTACCCGGAGGGATGCGATGTTTCCTGTTCCTGAGGGGACCCCCGGGGTGGGGGCAGCAGCGTCTCGGCACTAAGCTCGTTGCCGTCTGTTTCCCTTTCAGCCTGAGCCGCCCTCGTCCAACAAGTGGCAGCTGGACAAGTGGCTGAACAAAGTTACCCCTCACAAAGCACCCATCCTAACCCACCACGATGGCCCGGCGCTGGAAGCCCATCCCTACTATGGCCGCGTGAAGGCAGAGCGGCAGGAAGGACAGAAGACCCCGGCTGAGGGCCCGGCCGAGCACCGCAGTGAGGAGAGCCGCACCGCCGCCGCCGCCGCCGGGGACGGGCCGCGGCCCAGGACCGCCAACAAAGCGCCGGGCAGTAAGGGCAGCCGGCAGAAGTCACCCCTCGCTGCCGACGGCGGGCCGCCGAGGCGGGCAGCAGGGAAGAAGGCACCGCGGCGAGCCGAGAGGAACTCCGCCGGAGACGGGCCCCCCTGCCCCAGCGCAGAGGAGCCCCCCCGGAGCCACGGCTTCACTGAAAGCGCTGCCGGCGAGGCGCCCAGGGCCCGGCCGGCCGGCGGCGGCTGCAGAGCGGGGCACCGCCGGGAGCCCCGCTCAGCTGCAGCTGGTGAGAAGCGTCGGGCCCGAGGGCCCAGCAAAACGGCGCCCAAATCCAAGGAGTTCATCGAGACCGAGTCTTCATCCTCATCATCCTCCTCCGACTCAGGCTCTGAGTCGGAGCGGGAGGAGCGCCCGCTGCCCAAGGCGCCAGCGGCAGCCGGGCCTGAGCCGCGGGGTGCCAAGGACGCGGGGACCGGCACCGCCAGCAAACCCCACGGCGGCTGCAGTGCCTTTGGCTCTATTAATGCCAGGACTAGTAGTGAAATAGCAAAGGAGCTGGAGGAACAGTTTTACACCCTGGTTCCTTTCGGTAGGAATGAGCTCCTGTCTCCTCTGAAAGACAGTGATGAGGTAAAGTCGCTGTGGGTCAACATTGACTTGGCTCTTTTGTCCAGGATTCCAGAGCGTTTGCCCGAAGAACCGCTGGCCATGAGCGCCGGAGCAAACCAGGCGGCCAGCTTCCCGCAGGGTAGTAGTGCTGAACCCCCCGCAGAGAAGGGTTTACCGAAATCTAGAAGGAAACGCAAGGTGAGCTGCTGGGGAACCGATCAGAGGGGATAGGGGAGCCTCCAGCAAGTGGGAGGCTATCGCCGCTTGCACCCACGTCCAGTGCTCGGTGGCAGCATCATCTCCAGGCTGGCCGTTTAGAGCTGGGATTTGTCCTTGCTTTCCACGTAGGGACTGGCCAAACCCGCAGGGGAAATGCCATCTCTGGAGGTGATGAAATTCCTGGCCACGAGGGATCACAGCTCCTTGGAGACAGCTTTGACGGCTGGCGTGTGCCTTTGTGTGTTTTAGCGAGGGCACTGCCTTTATAGTTGCATAATTTTCTCTCCTGAGGCTTGTCTCAAAACCTGAGCATTTGGAAATGATGCTCAGGTCAGCAAAGGGACAACTGTCTGCTGTCTTGTCATAGGCCACACACTATCACTGTGTGAGTGGCAAAAGAAGAGGCAGCATCTTTTTTCCCTTCTGACTGTCAGCAAGAGGCAAACGCTTCAGTCCCAGCAGGGAGCCCCGGCTTTGTGAGGGATGCATTCACAGAGACCTGAGACCTGACTGGTTCTGGATCCTGGCTCTCTCGCGCCCTGGTGGCCCCATTTTCCCTTGAGGCTATAGGTGTAGGAGTAGGACCATAGTCCATTAGCTCCCCCTCCTCAGCAGCACTCTCACAGTGCTTGGGTGGGCACAGCCCTCTGCTCACATCCACCCTTCTGCCCTATTCCCATTCACTTTCTGGTGCCAAGGGGGGAGCCTCTGCCACTCCATGGCCGGAGCTGTCCACCAAGCAGGCTTTCTGGTCTGTACCGGTGTGACCCCAAAAGTCATTCTGAACTGCAACCACCATCTGCTCAATTTCTGAACAGTTTCGCTGTGCAACCAGTCATCTGTGGCCTTCTAAGCTACTGTATGTGTGCAGATGGATCTGTATATTTTTGAGGACCATTAATCTAAAGCAGTCTTCCGTATTGTTCTTTCTTCATTTTTTCGTTCTTCTTTTATTAGTATCTGAAAGGTGGCAACCCTGGTTCAAGTGGGGAAGTGGCAGAAACCAAGTTCTACATTGTACCCCTTTCTTTACACACTGCCTCTTTAGATTTTTTTTTTTTTTAAGACAAGGACCAATCATCTCTGATCCATGTTAGATATATATTCAAAGAAAATATCATCATTTGTAACAAAATGACAGAAAATACCAGCCCCTGACTTCTTGAAATATTTTTGGACCTGTTGTAAATCCAAACCATAAAAATTTATTACTTTTCTCTTCACTCAGTGTGAAAATGAGGAAGAGTGCAGAGACATCAAGAAGACTCACTTAGAGCGAGAGAGTTCTTCACGATTAGCTGCCTCTGCCCAAAGCATCACAGCAGCAAATCACTGCAATATGAATGAAAATAGGTAAGCTTTTTCCTTCTTAGTTACCACTGAATCATACAACTAGTTGCAGTTTATTGCCAGGTGTTACTTTTTCCTTTTGTAGGATTTATTTTTTAATTATTGCATTTTATGTTGAAAAATTACTCACTGCATTCTCTGTTCTTCTGGTTTAATGATGAAATTAGTAGCTCCTGACACATTCATGTACTTGCATTTTTGTCCTGTTGCACAAAGAAGTTGTGAGCTCGAGGCTCATGGAACAAGTATTTATAGCTAGACCAGTGTGATTGTCCAAGACATATTCCCTAACACTGTGTTGAAGGCAGCAATTCACATATACAAACATCTTATAGCCCTTTCTTTCCTTAGACTTTCTTTATTTACTTACCAGTTTCAAGCTTGAAGTTTGACTGTATAAATAGAATTATGTATCAGCTCTGTGGAAAAGATTGAAAAAAATGTTCATAACAATGCCTACAATACTCAGCTCCAGAATATATTTGAGAACCAGTATTTTTGAGATTACAAGTATTCCATTCTGTGTAATTAGCAACTATTCTAGGACAAGAAGCTTAAGACTTTTTAAAAAGTGAGATTTCCAAAGTATATAGGGCATGAAACAAAAGATGAATACTTAGCATTTGCTGGCATGGTTTATGCACACAGAGCCCTATCAATGTCAGAGCAATCACACTTGAGTTTCTCTGGGGGCTTCCAGCAGTCAGACATGCATGTTTTCAGAGTTCAGCTGCATGCTTCTTGGTACATGCTGGTTATCATTATTTTTTTTTAATTATTATTTTTCTGGTAGTATCAGGCTACTTCTTGGGGTGAAACTACTACGAAATAAGAAAATATTTATATTTATTGTAGTAGGCTTTCCTATTGTACACATCTTTGATGAGATTGAGCAATTCTTGTCATTAATACTGGAAGAAATCACAAAGAAAACTGATATATATAGTGTTTATTAAAAAATATGCATTCAATTTCTTTGTCCTGACATGTCACATACGTCCCATAAAGTGAAAACAATGCCCAGACCTGTTCCTTTCTTGTGAGTGGTTCCATGCTGTTCCTGTTACCCCAGTGTCATATGTTTTATGTTGCATTAATTTTCAGAGAGTAGCATGGCTGTCATGGCTTGCTGTGTCACAGGGTTAGTTCTATACTTCCTGGAAGCAAGACAATAATTTTTGTTTTTCTTGACATTATATTCAGTACTTTCAGTAGCAACTCTATATTAGAGAAACAATTTCTGAAATGTACAGTTGCCTCCTAATTCCTGCCGTTGCCTCCTGGTTTGCTCTGCTTCCAAGATGTTTCTGTGGTTTGTGCCACAGTGTAGGACATGATATGAAATGCTGATATTCCCACAGCTGAGGAAGGGCTACTGAGGCTGTAGCTAAAACCAGCAGTGCAGATATCAGGACCTCCTGGTCCTCTTGCAACAGGCATCTGCTCATGCAGGCACATCTCCTCTCCTGTTATACCACCATAGAGGCCTCTGAGGTTCTCTTGTAAATATACTCAAGAAACTTTTTGAAACCAAAAATCTTTCTTTTTTTTCCTTTTCCTTTTCCTTTTCCTTTTCCTTTTCCTTTTCCTTTTCCTTTTCCTTTTCCTTTTCCTTTTCCTTTTCCTTTT